>JASANE010007525.1:0-158744 GCA_030248225.1 Trileptium ribeirensis
AAATGGCTTTACTTCTATTAGGCTTAAATATATCAATATAACCAGAATAGAAACGGTGTATTGGATATTTTTACGTCATATACGATACCTCGGCGGCATGATATGTTGCAGCAATGGAACGGAGTCACATCTAAGTGACCCAATGACCCCGTCGCATCCTAACCCCGTGACCCCATTGATGATATATGATTATAGCTTCGATTTGCCGTTGAAACATATTTGTGGGTTCTTAGCCAGCGCTCAGCTGTTTCAGGGTTACACGACGATGACGTGACCCAGTTTGTTGCCCACATCCATGTCCCCAACCAGCGGCCCGGCGTACAGTCGATATTGTTTACTGCTTCTTTACCAGAAGTTAAGGTGCAGAATGACTAGAAATACTTGCACTTCCATCGTTGCAGGATTTAACCGAGCTCGCTCTTTTCTTGCTATTTTTCCAGCCGCTGAAAAATTCCTTTCCGACTGTGAGCTGCAGGCGGGAATAACTAATATCAGCTTTGCAGCCAGAGACAGAATGGGGAAGCGAAATAAACCTAAGCTTACAAGCGTCCTTACATTGTTGGGCGGGTCTGAAATCGGATCAACCACTACTACAAAGAACAAATAACAAGACATCACGGTAATGAATGTAGTAGCAGCTTAGAAGTCATCCAGCTCAGCGCGGATTCATTTTTGCTCAAGACAGTTACAGTTTCAAAATTAATACAGATCTTTTGCATTATTCTCTCCCCGCCGGCATTTGTCCAAGAAGGGCCGATTTTGGAAATTTTTGCATCTTTGTGATCCTCATTATCCTCCCGTAATCATTCCACACCAAAAAAATTTAAAAAGTTATATAGTAATAAATAAATGGTTATATGAAACAGTAGATCTTTGTATGGAGAAAGTGATGAAAAAGTTTGTAATTTCACTGAAGAGTTTTTTTATCCGGGATCACGGGGTCAGTCTATTGCCCCGTGAGAAATGTGACCCCAACTGACCCCGTTCCATTGCTGATATGTTGTTTAAGCCACTTAGTAATTTCCCCGTTTCCAGTAGATGTTTTTATTCATAATCATTTGTATAAAGTTGATAATTGACTTGGCCCGATTTTTTATTGTTAAGATCTTGGTCCCACCACGTTCCAAAAAGCGTCCAATCTAAGATGCGAGGCTATGCGTTTATCCGTCTACGCATGACGATAAAACGATACATGCTTTGTCCACTCCTAGGCTAACCAAACAAGTAAATTCCACACCGGAAACAGTTTATTTTGAGAAGCGTATTATAAATCGTAAATCTTGATAACGCCATATTTCCCGTTAATCTTCTGAAATTCAGCGAAAACAAAACCTCAAATCGGGCCATTTTGTGCAAGCTTGTTTAATCATCTATGCGTGCGTTGTTAAAATGATACATGTTATATCGATTCATAGCTTCATTCATTCATAGCGTAACCAGGCGAGTAATTTCTACTAGCCTTTTGTTACAAATTTACTTTGCCGTTTCTGAGCTAGTCTCTTGTATTCGAGGCGTGATGCTAAAATGTTTTCTAGTAAATAATTAACGACCATGCAAAAATGTTTTTGAATCTCTTGCGGATCGGCACAGTAATCTGTTATATCTTGGGTGGGTACCTGGCGAGTACTATGAAACTAATTAACTACGATCCCTGCCCGGTGTGCGGAAAATAGAGAATGAAGGTTCGAGCTGGATCAAATGTTCAAAATGTGATGTATGGCAACATGAGCAGTGCAATGGACACAAGCTGAAGCGATACCTTATTTGCAAAAACTGCATTAGTGACTAAGTATTTTATGAGATCAAGAACGCGCGTGTTAACATGACAATGAGAGCGCAGAGCTTTATTTATCACTTTTGTTTTAGCAGGAAACACAGTTTTGTGCGAAATTGAATCCCGTTATTGATTATTAGTGCCTTAATTACTGAAAAAGGTCTAAAACTGCAATGTTGTCACATAAAATTGGCATCCGCTCAGTGCAACGGCGCATGAATCTTTCCAAGGAGCAGGGTTATGTGAAAACCACACGTTGGCTATATCGATAGGAGGAGTACGTATAATTATTTAGTTCGAAATAAGTGTGAGAGAACTTCATAGGCAACCGCAAACTCATATTTTTGAGCTTGCTATTTGCGTGATAACACGTTGAAACACTTCTGGTATATTATATATCCTGCAAAGCGACTCTCACGGCTTCATATTGATACAAAAGTGGCGCCGGTGGAGACAGAATCTGCGATGCAATTTCTTTGTTAAATGCTAATGTACCGTGATTGGATAAATATAAAGTTTCTGGTTGGTTTCTGAGGTCTTATGCGGCGTTTACGTTGTAAAGGACCCCCCAGGTGAAAGTTTTGTCCCCCTATGGTCTAGACCAAACCATTTAGTGGTATATGGTATATGCCTCCACTATGTAATGCTAAACATGGTGTATGAGACACCATTAACGTAGCTATAGTGTTTTAATCTACCTATTGTTTTTTACTGACGATGTCAAGGACACTATACACAAACCCATTCTATATTGCGTGTAAATATCAGCATGATGTAGCTAACACCATATAAATTTTATAGTGTAGTCTACACTATGCTATTACCGACAGTACACTGCCTATGTATACTATCTGAAAATACCATCAGAAACACCATGGTGTCCAAGACACTAAATATTTAATGGTGGCAGAGACACTGAGGGTGGACAAAACTTTCACATGGAGGGTCTTTTATAACTTAAACGATGCATTATGACAGTAGATAAGCATCAGGTACTGAAATAAAGGTGATGCTTTTTGAAAAATCTATATAAATTAGTTGAAAAAAGTTTTAAATTGTCGAGTGTGGCATAAAAATTTTTAGTATTATGTAGACTTACTAACTGGTGTCTACGATCCAACTGTCGAGCTATTTAGTTTATGACCCGTAGTGGTAAATATGGCATACATGCCGGAGGATTTCTATCCCAGCAGGTAAACTGACCGGTGCGGGGAGAGGGATAGTGGCCAACCACCAAGGGGTGTAACACCCCTAAGTTTTGGTTTTTTGGGTGGGGGCTGACTCTATGGGTAACCAACCACCATCCCATATTCTCCTGTCGGCATGTGTGTCTGGCCTGTGTGTGCCTAGTTTACCGCATTTATATTCTCTCAATACAAATCCCATGGCTCTATTAAGTGCAGCGCCTTATTAATTTAAATTTACCATCGGCCAAATAAGTTTCCGATGCGGTGGAGGAAGCAAGCTATGCTTATGATAAGATTATGAATTTTGTCGATGCTTGAAAGATATATCATTTCTACCACATAAATAATACGCATGAAATGTTAAGCATGTATACATTTTTTCATAGCAGTTTTTCAACTATTTTCGACTCCAAAATCCTGAAATAGTTTTTTCCGGGAGGGGGGGGTAGGAAAAAATGGACCGGTGCACAACCCTGCGCACACTTCAGACAGTAACACTAATCCAGCCAATAGCGCATTTTTAACCGTTTGTAATACCTGTAATATTTAGCAATATAGTTTGTTAAATTCGCATCAGACAAAATGTTTCAAACGAAATCGTTGCTGGCACCGCTGTACAGCCCCCTTTGCACAGGTTTCACAGTGGTAAACATATAGCTTTTGGAGTTTTACAAGTTATTAAGCCCATTTCCCAAGTTAGCATCCAGTTTCCCAAATTAGGAACCCACTTCCCAATTTAGGAGCCCCATTTCCAGATTTAGGAAACTCAAAAAGTAAAATTTTCCATATGTTCACGGATCATTCCCGAGCTTGGCACCTTTCCCCTTTCCAGTAAATAGTTAGGCAGTGGCGGAACCTGGATTTCACCGTGGAGGAATTCCTGGGCTTCCGCGCTGCACGTCCCACCGGCGCGCGGCATCTCACCTCTCTTGACTCGCCGCACCACCCCCCCGCAGAGGCGCGCCGCACTTCCTCTCCACCCCGATGCGTATCATCCTCTCTTCACCCCTATGCGCCTCATCCCCCGGGCACCGCAGACGCCCCTACCCCTCAGGCACCGCATCTTCCTGAGGAGACGCCGACAGCCCCAAGGAGCCGAACCCCCCTTACCCACCACCCTCGCGGTGTGACCCGCGCGGAAGCGCCATCCCCCTAGGCGCCTCACCACGATCCTCTCAGGGGCGCCGCAGCCCCAACATAGGCGTCGCACTGTTCGCCGTCCGAGGCGCCGCAGCCCTTTTCCCACCTCTCCAGGCTCCGCACCACCATCCTTGACGGGCGCCCACAAACTCCCCTCCAAACATCACGCGTCGCATCCCCCAAGGAACAGCAGCCCTCTCGTAGAGGTGTTGCACACCCTCTAAGAAACCGCACCCTTCCCCCGAGGCGCCGCCACAACAAAGAGGCGCCGTAGCTGCTCCCACTGTCTCACCGCCTGCCTCCAAAGCACCGTCCTCCCCCAGGCTACGCAGCGCCTCACTCTGAGGTGATACAGCACCCCGCCTCCAACGTGCCACAATTTTTAGGCAGTGGCGGATCGTTGCTTTTACGGTAGTGGGAACCGGAGAATTGTGCGCCGCACCTCTCGTTTGAGGCGCTACACCCTTGAACTCCGCACCCCCAAAATTCCGGACCCTCCGAGGCCTATATATTCCCGAGTCTTCGCACCACGCCGAGGTTCCACCATCCCCGCGATGCGAGCAGCCACTCTCCTGTGCCTCTCGCTCCAAAGCGCCATCAACAGGCACTCCCGCCTCCCGTTGCGCCTCCCCCTCCTCCCCCGTTATTGTTGGTGTCTGAGAGCTGTTTCTAGCTTGTTATCGGAAGAGGGGAACCCAGTACTTTTCATGAACAGCCGGGTCGAGCAAAAATTGAAATACATGGCTCTTTGCCGCCCATAATAAAAATGCAGCAAACGTTTGGGAGTGGCGGTTACTGGCTTTCACGGTGGAGGGAACCCGAGCCTCACACACCGTTAGGGCGTTGTAGCCCCCTCCCGGCAGGGCTTCGCACCCCCGATGCGTGAACATATGGCATGAATTTTATGTAGTGCGGACAAACCGCTTGCGGCGGATTCCGACGTTGCGCCAGTTATGCGTCATTCACAGAGATTTGCGTGCACGAATTGCACACCGCAACATATTGCAATGACAGTACTTTCTGATTATGTTATAGCATTGCATAACATCCTTATCTCTTTGGTATGATCAATAGCCTGGCAAAGAACTATTGCTGTTACAATAACATTAGCTATTATTAACATAACTATAGAACAATTGTCTTATTGCAGCATCAATAAAATACCAACCGTTATTGTAATGGCTATAAATTTATGATACAACAGCGAACTCCCTACAACGTTGAAACAACAATTATTTATAAACGGACCTATGACGCTGCGCTAACTTATATAGACTAAAAACTGAGTTTTGTAGTTTATGCTCAATATTGCTCTGATTATTGATCAATAGATTTGTAACTAGCATTGGAAGAGGAAACAAAGTGCAACTGCTTGCGATCAGTGAACATTTTGGTGGGGCAAAGGTCTAGAAAAGCCAGTACTCATTAGTAACGCTACGTCATTTTCAGCGAATATCAAAACTATTGGAACTTCTAAGTCTTCCTCAAAAGGCAAAACATTGTAGAATTACACGGCAGCCAGATACCGTTTTCGTGTTGAAAATGCATACTGCAACTACTATTTTCATCTATTGAGTAAATGTAATATCGCATACTGTATCTAAAAGGTATTGTTGTGTTGTAGTACAATGCCTTGAGCCATTGTTACATACTTGTGAAACAAACAATATTTAACAGGCTTAAATGGTTAAAATCAATTGTTTCTGCGATGTGTAGTTTCATGAAAGATGCTTTGATTACAAAGGTGCCAGAATACACTGAAAGTTGGAAAGATTTATCATACATATTATGCGTGACAACCCTGGCTGTATTGTTGCCATTTTAAACTTTACATTTGAGTTAAATTGCTTGGTCCAAAAATGCGAGTTTCTATTTCCTAATAAATGGATTTATTTCTAATTCCACATTAAATACATTTCATTCATACACTTTGACGAATTTGATGTGTGCAGTTATTCAGTTATTTATTTGTCGAAATCTGTATTGGCTGCGATCAATATGAACTCATTGACCTCACGGAATTGTTTGACAATTTAAGAGCACAAAAGATAGCGCCGCAATGAAAATTTTTGCCGATAGATGCGTCGTGCAATGTTGAGAATTTCAGCAAAGAACTTCGAAAGTCGTAGATTATAAAGGATTAGACGAAAAATAAATATGGTCCTATAGAAAGGAAGCTATGCGAATATATGAATATGTAGTTCAAATTCCGCTACTTTAATGAATAGAAAGTGTTCTAATATATAAAGGCAACATCCGGAAAAGTCAAGTTTTCTTTGACCATCTTGTAAAACATGATATTTTGCTTGGAAATAGCGATTACATTATCTACACCTGATTACATTATGTACAGATGACTACGAGCGAATTTTTGTGTTGAAAAATCTGAAAGGTTTGGCCATATCCACTTTTGTACCGTACTGACCATTTTAAACATTGGTCAGTTAAGCAGAATTGTATTATAAAACTTATGTTTGGACAAAATGGCAAACACTTGGCACCATATGCTACTGGAACAAAATCATAGGGACTACCTCCCTGTGGCTCCAAGTCCCACCCTTCGACAAACTCCACCTATCCAGCGTAGCGGCGTCGGAGATGCGGTCACCCTCCCCCGCCGATCGGCTTAACCGGCTGGAAGGTCGAAGGCGATCCCTTCTCGCAATAAGACTCAGCTACACCAACCCAGGTCCTCGACCGTATAATGCCAATTGTGATATAACCCATATAAAGTATAAATCGCTGAAAGCCGTGTTAACAATGTATTATCAACAAGTGCTATCAAATGAGCACAGTATCAGTCTTGTGCCGCGGTTCCCATGCCATCCTCATTGGCTTGATCCGACGACATCCGATTGTCATCTAAGCAGCGGCAATTCCTGTGGCAGCACACTCCGGATTTGTCGTTTGTAAGATAAATTATCGAGTGGGTGTACTCATTATTTTGTGAACAGTTTATAAAACGTGACTATAGATTTAGAATGTTGTCGTATTTTGGTCATTGGCCCTATAGTTTTGAAATTAGCTGAAAATGCCACTAATTTTATCCTTGTACATTGTGGGCTGATTATTGTAATTCTACACCTTTGGACCGTCGAACTATTCACTGCGCCAGATTAGCCACACTCTGATTTGCCATACGCGCGTGTTACACGTCGAAAATTTACAAAATTTGAAATGTTATTGTCGCTATTATAAAACATAGAAACTCAAATTATTAGTCTTATAAAGTAGCATGTTATAATTCGGTATGCAAGAAATCTGTTGTCTTAGCATACATGCCAGTTTGTATTGCCGTTACAATAAACAATTTGCGTGCGGTGATGCTGCAATAACACAGCATTTGTATAGCTGCAGCTATTGTAGCAAATTTTATTGCATCAGCAATAGTTCAGTCCTGCGCTATTGATCGCACCAAAGACGGAAACATATTATGCACTGCAATAAGATAGTCGAACGAATCGTCATAGCAATATGTTACGGTGTGCAATTCGTGCACGCAAATCTCTGTGAATGACGCATTATGGCTCGTTTAAGTTAATTTGTGTGCACCGTGACCTAGCTATGTCCCAATAGTCTACCGTCACTAGTAGGGACAATTAATAGTCAGCGTTGACTATATTTTTATTTCGGTTTACGTAGCTAGGCATTGCGGACTAATACGGCGTTCACGTTATAATGTCCCCGCTGTTTGGAACTTTTGACCCCCTGTAGTCGCGACCCTACCGTATAGACACTCAGGGTGATACCCATACTGTATATCAAATGCCGAGGGTGTACGACACACCCTTAGCTACTACATTTTTTCTAGGCAGTGTCGTACACACCCTTAGCTACCGATTTGGCGCGAATTAACTATAACGGACACCGTCTGTAGCTAATGCGGTTTATTAGTCAACTGTCCTGTGGAGTTTTTCCTAAATTCTCCATATTTGTATCTAGCCCATATTAACATTGCTCAAATAATTCCGAACACTGCCAATAAAACTGCCAGAAGACACGGTGTGCCTGACACTGTCGGTAAGCGGTAATACGCGTAACTAGCTACCGTTGAAAAAATTTATTAAAAACATGGGGGTGTCTAAGACACCCTGTTGTCAACAGTGTGTCTGACACTGTGTGGGGTACATAGGTTCCAAACGTTGGGGACATTATAACGTGAACGCCGCATAAATTATAGTCAAGCAGGACTAGCTAGGACAAATCCGGTTGTCTTGGCTGACTGTTCTCTGTCGCTCTGTTTGTTAAGGTGTTGCTCTCTGGATTTTAAGAATTTACATGCTTTTGCTATTATACAAACAATTTCGAAAATTCATACAGTTCGAAATGTGCTCATCATAAGATTTCGTGGCATGTGTGACACTTGCAAACAGGTGGGCGCTGGTTCTGTGGAATATAGCCTTTTTATAATTGCTCCAAAGTTCAGTCGCTACAGCGCATCCCTGCGAATTCAAAGGAAGGAGGCATGGGTTCTAATCCGTCCTAGCCTAACTTTCAGGCTGCAACTTTTTACATATGTACGTATTCACATTCCAACAACTGTCGCTCGGCCCAAATAACTTGTTACATAATAAGGACAAGGGTTGGAGACGAACAAAGCATTGGAGAAAAACGGTCGACCTTTATATTTAAAAAACTTCGGAATTGAAATGCATCTTGTTTCGTTTGTGCAATAGACCAAAGAGCTTTAACATACTAATATTATCGTAAAACCTTACTTGTTAACACTTCAAGCCCAACACTTCGTGTTTTTCAGTTGTTTTCGGTAGGCTTAGGGTTAACGAGGCTCTAAAGTTTTCAACGGGATCATGGTTACCGAGATTTTAATGTTGTATATACAAAGCTTGTTACAACTTATTACACAAAATGACTACTGGATGAAACCACACTCGTTCCGTACTACCCTCGGTGCCAAGATAGTAGTTTCTAATGTGATATGACTGGCTTCTGTACCGGGTCATAATTTATGGGGCACTTAACCGGATGGACCCCCGGTTCATGAACCGGCTCAATCTTAACTATTGGGACGGCTGTCTGATCAGGGGTCGAAAAATATAGGGCTGCGACCTCGGATCAGATAATTTTGTTTCATATTATTTGTTGTTGTTTGTGGTAAATTTTTGTTTAAATTATAATGTGTTTCGTCGCCAACCATATTGTAATACTATATTTGCGACATATTTCGATGAAAATTTATATAATTGTAACACTACTTTTAGGTGTCAAAAACATGAGCCACCTTTCACCTTTGCCTTCCTGGTATGACTTCTCTGCAGCACCAAAATTAAACTTGTGGAGAGGCGTTGAGCTGTTAGCCCACGCACCAACCCGTGGGGAGCTGAAAATACCTGGGGAATTTTGCCCTAGATTACCGGGGGAAACCTTACCCCCACGTCACGGTATTTTTAATTGCTTTTTCGTGTTTTGCGCGTGTTTACAACAAGAGTAAACTTAAGATGCGCAGCCAACCATCCTCTTTTGTAACCAAGTACAAAACGTTGTTAAAGTACAAAGCTCGACAATGGCCAAAACCAGAAAGGTACTAGGCTTTTATTTGTGAAGATTAGGACAGATACGGTATCGCCATCGCCGCGCTACAGGAGATCGTAATGGAAGAACGCCAATTGCCTGAGGCAGCACATACGAAATTCTGGCATGGCAAAACAAAGACGATAAGAGAAGCATCAGTAGCGAAGGCCATCAGCGATAAGCTCTATTCGAAACTAACAACACTTGTCTAAGTAGTATCGGAGAGGCTGAAGTGTTTACCCGCCCCGCTGAAAGACAAGAATTTCCCCTTGTTCAACTGTATCTACGCTACATATAAACCTAGCAAATTTGAATAATGTCACACTTTTCAGCACAATCGACCATCATCGACCCCTGCTTACACTGCGCAGTGTATGCTGAAGATATTATAGATGGCTTCATGGTTTAAATGCAGTAGGTTTCTAGACTTTGTTGTAAAAATTTGTAATGTCTTCCCGAAATATAATTTTAAAGCTGAAAATTTTTTGTATAAGACATAGCCGTTTTTCGGTCAGCCGGTCGCTGTGGGGTGAGGAGATCATCAGGCGGGCCAATTTCGCCCTGATTCTTCCTAGTTTCCCCTATTTTTTACTATTTCATTCTAAGTTTTACCTTTTCCCATTATTTTCCCTCAATTTTTGTCATAATTTTCCGCGTGTCGTAAGCGGGAGACGGACCCCAAGGAAGATAAGGCTATTTTCCAGATGAAACCGGCGAAGCCCCGATAGCGATCCGTGTCTCAGGCGGATAATCCCCTTTCTCCCCGATGAGCATCTTAGTATAGTAGTAAAGCTATAGTTCAGTTCAGGTTACTTAAAAATTCAGACAAAAAGGGGAGTCGAACTAACGACCTAGACAGGCTTCACTCGCTTTTGTTCTAGGCAGTTTCATAGCAACGAGAACGAAGTTCAAGAAATGCTGTTATGACTGTATTCTTTTGCTGAATAGTGAAATTTGCATATGAATTCAATTTATGTACGTACTTATACCGTATTGCATATAATATTGCTTTGTAGAATTTATAAGTGGAGGCAGAACACTTTCAAAATGACAATTTTGTTTGGGGCATACTGCGTCAAAACAAGTTTAATTAAATTCATTTCCGCACTCTCGTTTTTCCCTTGACAATCCGACTCGGTGTATGTGGATTGAGCAGATTTAACCACATTATTGTCACAGTCATAGTACCGTTCAGAGATTTCGGCAATCAACTCTTGAAGAGACGCGCTTTTAAAACAACACAGTGGATGAACGCCATGTAAACGTGTTAACTTTTGCTTTTAGAGAAAATATTATCTTTGTAGAATGTTTCCCAGTACTACATGCTTGCGAATTTCCACATCGAGATACACGACTGCTGTGTTCATTTGCAACTGCAATAAACGAATCGTCATCGTTCGCGCGCCTCGCTACGATTTTAAAATGTTAGCTAAAAATTAAAAAATACTAAGGTCGGCATTTGCACGGGGCGTCTGTAGGCTCACTGTATATTGCTCGCGATATGATAAGGTTTTGTGCACATGGGATTCCGGCTTTTACAGCCTTTAGTTGCATCAATAATTGCTGCACAGCATAAAAGTTTGCGATGATACGGCTGCAAACGTCGCACGCGTTTCAACCCTCAGGCTGTCTATTATTCGTTACATCAGCTGAGTTAACAGAAGGTTTATAGAAATGTCCACTTTATCTTCGTACATAAAATACAAGATACTATCTGATTTTGATTATTGTTCGTGCTATATTATTTTTATGTCCTGATGTAGGGTATTAAATTATCGGTAATTAAGCTAATATTTTCCGCTGGTTGCTCTATCAGTGCGTCTGTAGTAGTCGTATCAAATATTATGTTACTATTCATCGTGTTTGTTATGCCGGCTGCCATGAGATGGTGCTCGGGAATCCGATGTGTTGTTGCATATACGTAGCCTGGCCTGCTAAAAGCACCCCAAGGATTAACTGACATTATTACAGCAAATTGGAGATGGTAAAGAATTCGCTTTTTTGGATCATCTGCTGACGGTAAGTGTTTTATTATAAGCAGGAACACGAAATACATTTACATGCAGCTTTTGCCAGGGACCTGTAGATTGTGATAGAGAGAATTACTATACACGCGCACGCACCCAAATGCGTTTAAACGCACTCACGCAAACGCGTTTAGGCGCACACGCATGCAAAAACTTCTAATACAATTGCACTTACGTTTTGGCGCAGTTCTTTAGGTGACTTTAATTGCATTTTACGCAGTTGGAAGCGAGGTAAGAATTCCTTGCCATCCGTTCCCGATCTGCACCGCTTCGGACCGATTCACGCCTTCTTACAAAAGTACTACAAACGTTGCTAGATAGTGCAGACATAAATGTATATATACATATATATATCATAGTAAAGTTTTGTCAAAATAAGTATAGTACTTCTTTTCTTCAAACCTTATATGATCTGATCATGATCCCAAACAAATCTTTATTGGGGTAAAGGGGCAACTAGAAATTGGTATAAAGAAAATGAAATTTATAAAGATTTTCAAGCTTGCTAAACGCGACGTGAATATTCAAATGGGTCTGCGACCTATATACCTGTATCACATCGAATCGTCAAGACCACTGCATAATTCCATGGATTGCATTTTGACTAAGGATGTATCGGGGCTTATATAGCTCCGGGGCCAGGGCGAGGTCTTAGCCCCGGCCCCTGTTTAGGTAAAATTTAGGTGCCGGGGTTACTGTTTCGAAAAAATACTATGGTACCAAATTAATAGAACAGATAAATAATCTGAACCTTTAGCTGAAGATATAATGCTTTGTTATAACTAGGACAGTGCAAGTTCCGCATCACCTTCCTAAAACTGTGAACTTTAGCTCACAATGTACAGTTTATTAAACTAATAAACTAAAATGTTAAAACGATTTGTGTTGAGTTTTTGATATTTCAACAAAATTATTACGTATACGGACAAAATTTGGATATGGGTTAAAATATTGAAAAAACTTATAAACGACTAGTCCGATCCAAATTGGTTGATATCAAAGTAATGGTAGAAAGATAGTCCAAAACCCATATTTTTATGACTTGTGGCATTTTTGTTTTTTCGTTGACATGGTCGCATGGCTTTCGAAATTTAAGTTGTAATCGATACAAAGTGTCATACACTCGTTGGTATATGCTGGAACAGTAATATTACCAGAAAGCATAAAAGAGTAATTTCCTTTAGCCCCCTTTTGGGGCGAAATTGGTCAATTTAAAAAATACAGCGATAATTTTGGTACCATTCGACGAGCTGGTTTAGAATATACTCACGCGGCCACTGATATATATATGACAATTCTTTCCGACTTTTGTTTTATTTATCCCTCTTGATACCCAAAGTTTTCGAAAAAAGTTTTAGCCGACAAATGCATAATTTTATATGCCATTCGAAAGCATTTACTTATTAGCATTGACGAGCTGAGTTGATTTTAGTAAAATCAGGTGAATCTGTTCATGGGGCAACGAATTAGGTTTAGACTATTGGGAAACCAAAAAAATCGAAAATATTTTTGTACTAAATGTTACCGAAATGTATATATTCTAAGCCAACTCGTCGACCTGAGTGGAATGGTACCAAAATTATCGCTGTATCCTTAAAATTGACCAAATTGACCTAAGGAAGCTAAAGAAAAACACACGCACAACATTGTTTTAGTAGAATATTACACTTGATACCAATCTAATAAATGTAACGTACGTATTTTCTCAAAGAATATTCTGCATCTTTCGTGTTTTCGACCGTAATGCCGGAATAAATATTTACTAAAGTCGGGCGTTGCGTTTGTGGAAAACTGGTTCTGGCTCAATTTCAGAAAACAGCGCAAAATTTTTTGCAAAAGTAGAAGAAAACCTTATGCAGTATTTTGCCTCCAAAAAAATAAAAATGTGGCGAAGTTTAGCTTTAATTCACAATATGTTATAGTTTTCGAAATTTTCGGTAAAAAATTTCTCGATTAGCGTATTATAGCATTTGAACAGCATACACAAGCTGAGTCGGTCGGTGTGAAGATCAGATCAACTGGTTCACGTGTTAGACTAAGACACGACTTGTATCTTTAAAACGGCCAATTTCGGGTTTGTGGATTAACCGAAAAAGCCAATTTCCAGCTGGCTGTATTGATATATTTGGAAGCCATCACCGCAGCCAGCTCATCCAAAACGAATGCTTGTAATATTCAAAAATATTTATGCTTAGGCAAAAACTTTATAAAACTATCATTACAACATTTCGGCTATGTAATAACCGGTGACGCAGCTGCATGGCGCAACTTCCTAACACCATGCCCATACGACCCCGGCTATCGTAACTTCAAGGGTGGACCGTAAATACAAAATTTTAAACCTATTCTTGGTCAGACCCAAGAAGTTACGCAGCTTAGCAGGCCGCAGGCGCGCTTCACGGGGTGTGTTCGGACCCCGCCCAAAAGGGTGCGCACGTGTCTAGTATCGGGTATGATTTCTGAGGTCCCCCAGGGAGGCTGGCACCGACACCTGCTCGCAGGTCATAGAGCCTAGCCGCTATTCCCTATCTTAGACTCATCGGAAGCTGTTTAGTTCGATTTTAGCGTGGTAAGTTTTGAAATAAAACATGAAAATGTCCCTAGAAATTTGAAGCTCAAGACGATTTACCTAGTTAAGATCGCGATATGTTCCGTGTTACAGCATTGACCTATGTGGCCCCCACAGGGTTCCGACAAGCCCTGAGTGTTTAGAGTCGGATTATCAATGGCGTGGCCTGCGCTTTTCAATAAATTCTATTTCGATGAAAGTATTCAACTATCCCTATTGAACTTTTCAAATTATCGCCAGGGACGAGTTAGCTTTTTCAACGGTATTCCTCTGATTGCACTCTGTGGTTCCAGTAAAACGTGAAATAAGTTTGATAGAAGGCCATGCTCGTCAGGGCTTGCGACATTCTCGCACACAAGCCATGGCGAACAGGGCCTGCTCGTCCGAACGGACAAACCATAGAAAAAACACAAGTCCCTATCGTCTCGGAGTAGAATAAGTCTGAGCGCAATGATTAGAATGCAAGGTTTATTGTAATGATCAATGCTTATCCTGGGACGAGTGTTTTCTGAACGTGTCGGAAAGCCTAACGACAGCTCGAGGTAGTCGCTTCAGTTCTGTACAATATGGGGCGCAAGACATTGAAACAGGCAAAAAGGGACGGAGCATGCAGCTCCACGCGCGTGCGTGGACTAGGGGCGGTTATCCTTGCTTTAGCTCAATGTTAGCGATTGTTTCAGCTATAGGGCGTAACAAGCAAGGGCCATAGAGTGCTCCAGAAAATGCTCCTACCGTACTAACTCAAACCTACGACGTTTACCAGTAAAATAGGCCATTGGGAAAAGTGAAAGTGAAAACGGGGTTCGGGCCTACGAGCTCTGCTCTAATAACAATATCAATACGGAGGTTCGGTAAAGATTCGATGTGGATTCGATTATCACGCCGACCGAACAATTTTCCGCTATCGTTTCTAATCAATTTGTCCATCCAAGGTACGACTGACCGAACGGGTAGCAAGTGATGAAGGAAGAGGGGGCGTAAAGTTCAGTACATTCGGGCGGGGAACGCGGTCGTGACGTTGAATGGCACGACACGCCCTTCTAGGTAAGTTTCAAGGACGCCCCCCCCCTGCGGCGAGCGGGCGGATTGGATTTAGTTCGGTGTGTCCGCGGGACTTTTGGTGGGGGGCAAGTTTTACGGGCTTGACGCACCGAGTGAAGAAGTGACTAGGCCTTATTCACTACTTTTGGGGCCGTTTTGGATAGTCGGGACAGGGGCGATCAGCCCCGGACGCCTTTGTGTCTTTTGGTTTGTCTCTTTGTCGTTTATCTTTTGCCTCTCTCTAACGACGATTTTGTCGTCCTATTACACTGCTGCATGCAGTGTCTCAACTGCTGTGTTGTGCAGTTGAGTTATCACCAACTTAATACTAAACGTTGGTGTGTTCCTATGGCTGAATGGTTAAGACTCACAAAACTGCAGCGGACTTAAATTCTCCGTGCAGGTTCAAATCACTAACTGGGAAAACAGCACTGGCTGATACCGAAACTGTAAAAAGGCTGAAACTGGGCATACATAGTACATAGCCTAACGGGCACTGATGATAAATAGTGAAACCTGGTTAAACTCAGCGATCAACTCGCTCCAAAAATAAAAAGGGGTTTTGCACTCGCCCGGTTTGGGGCCGAAATGGCCAGGGCGAGGAGGTAAGTTTTCTTTATTTTTAGAAAGTCTTAAAATTTTGTTTAAAGGCGGGGACACAATGTGTTCCTCCCGCAAAGGCGAATTCTAGCGAAGGTTCAGGGGTAAAGTTTTAATTCTGTTTCCTTTTGGCATTGGTCTCTAGGGAAAGCCATTGCGAATTGCGATAGCGAACATTGGTAAACTTAGTTGTTTTGATCGCATTCTTATCGGGGTCCAAAACGGGCGTATTACCGCCAAACGAAGCCCCATCGACACCGTCCGTTCGAGTTCGGCTAAATTTCGCTCAGCTGGGGGCGTGATCCTCCAGCTTATTTTGACCACGCGGGGCAAGGGGGACACTTGAAGGTACTCCAGTCAGTCGTCACAATGAGACTTATACCTAGGTAAGATAGCAGCTAAATTTATGTAAGCGCCTTAGTGTTGGCATCAAACAATCCAACCGAAACAATTCTTGAGCAACCTTTAGCGTGAAAAGCAAACACCGTAAGCTCAAGTGATAATACCTAGAATTTGATCGTTCTTTTGTATTCCCAAATTTTCTTAACTCAGGAGCAAAATGAAATTTAAAGGTTTCCTAAAACCCGACGGAGGCTAGTCCTCCGTCCCTAATCTGCATTTCTGTCCAAGCCCAAACTCGGCATGGGCGTTGAACCATCCACTAAGCTGTAAGTTTGAAAACCATAATAGCAAAATCATTGAATAAGTCCCTATCTTCTGTGGCATGCACGTTCTAGAAACTTTTACCGTGGTCGGCTCAGGAAAATTCGTTGATCCTACCTCAAGAGAAGCAAGTCATGTAAAACCTGGACAAGAAGTGTCCATTTCGGTGTGCCTTACCTAGGACCACGGGGAATCAGAAAGACTTCGAATAGGTTTGATCAGTCTTCACTGCACTCTGTACAATCGCCTAACGTCTCCTACGTCGGAACTCGATATTAATGATTGATTCCAGAACCGGGATAGATGTAGCATTTCGGTGGGAACAGGGGTTTAGAACCCGAACGACAATGTTTCTACCTAAGTACGAGGGGCGCGCTACGTTCAGGGGAAACTAAACGAACAGTCTGTTACTCTTCAATTTACAGGGAAAATAAAGCCCTGTTGTCGCTCAGCCTTCCTTACACTTACGATTGTCGATCCCTGGGGCAGCACCAGCTGAACCCCCTTCGCGAGGTATATACCTGCGCGGAAATCTTTGTCCATCGAGCAAATTCGAAACGAAAACGAAAAGCGAAACAAGCAGAGCTGCGTGAAAACTAAACATATTGGAACAGTGCGTCGGAGCCGGTCAGTAAAGTCGACCGAACTCCGCGCTGTCGAAGTCGAACTGATTCGAAGATTCGACGCGTTGGTGATAACCTCGAAATTTTCGCCTGTATGTTACGATGGCGATTTTGTCGCCGTCCAATCGTTGGCGACTTCATGACGCCCAATTTTTTGGGTTTTCTGTCCAGTGTCCAATTGGGGACACTTCCTGAAAGTTGAACCTTGACGGCTACCGTAAACCGTCGATGTCCTTAAAGAGAGTCGGCTTCAATTAAATTTGCCGACTTCAAGTTTTAATCTTCCGAGTACTCGGAAGTTGACCATCTGTGATTTTAACCCCGATTTTCTCATAAAACTTGAGCTTTTAAGCTTGAGTATCCTGTAATTAGCGCCGGATGGTCTTTGAAATCCAATCCAACGCCTACGTCTTTAAGATAACATCCGGTCCCAAGATGGTTGAATCGTCACCCAATTCCCTGTAATGTCCTTAAAAGTTGCAATCTGTCCCTTTTTTCCGACTGTTTAAACTTCCTGTCTTAATTGGGTCGGCAAACAGCGACTTCACCTTTGTGATCGGGATATGCCGCTCGTCGATTTAACTCAATCTCGTTATAGAAGTTGACCCGAGTCGCGAGGACACCCAAAAGAATCGAGAAAACCAATTTAAACCAATTTCGACTATGGTTTCCAATTGATCTAGCTGATTTCTACGCGTTCCAGAGGGGGAACCAAAAACGGGAATCGGCCCCTTTTCGGAGCTCGAGGTAGGACATACTCCAGAGAACTCCTAGTGAGGTGGGGGCCCTGCTCGGAGGCCCCAAAAACCCATGGGAAGGCCCTGAACTCACCCCCCCATCCGTCCTAACTAACGACGTCCAGTCCGTCCGTAAAACTCTAAAATTTAACGAATTTTAGTACGTAGTGTCCTTGTTCGTCCGTCTTTTCCACGTCCTTATATGTATACATATATGTTTCCTATATGTAAATATACATACAGACAGACATACATACACACAGACACATGCATACTACACACAGTAGACACACTGGCGTCCTGAGCGACAGAAAGGTCGCTCAGGATAAACACATACTCACAACACACCAAACACAACAACAAAGCGACACAAGAGAAAACCGACCAGAAACGTCGGTTAGAGAGAGAAAATGAGGACAAAAGCGAAAGGACAGCGAGGACACGAGGAGGGTGTGGGAAGGGGAACGGGACAAGGGAAATCCCGGGGGATTCCTGAGGGGCTGGGGCCAAATTCGGTCCCAGGACGGAAAACGGGGTCGATTGATACCAAACACAGTGGGGAAGGACGTAATAACGGGTCAGAACCCACTTATGGGTTCCCATATGTATTAGTATGGGGAGCTTTAGCGGGATCTCCTGCATTAACGGATGGGCGGAGCGACGCCCGCCGGGCATCGTTGGATTCACCGTCCAACGGCGATTTAAATGAGGGGTGATATCGCCACTGGGGCGGCAGGAGTAGAAACGGTACTAAAATCGCGGCGATTAGAGAGAGTGATGGTTACGGTGGGGGCGCGTTTGTTGGTCGTCCGGGTTAACGAGGCGGCGGAGCAAGACCCACCGGGTATTTTTGGGGATGTCTCATCGAGACGAATCCAATGAGGGGTGGTTCGCCCATTTTAGAGTGGAGCGAAAAATCTCGACTTATCGGTGCCCATCAGCGGTTGACAACTGCTTTCTAGGCATCTTCGAGTGGCTATTGCGGGTCAGCAAGGATTCAGGCGGGGGTTCGACGCCTACTGTTGGATTTCACTGGTCGTCCTGCACAAAACGAGGGGTCACATGCGCCGGTTCTGACGCGGGGTATGGCGACGGGGATGTCGGAAAGTGGGGTTTTGTATTGGCTGCATACTGCAATAGGCTACAGAAACAAGGCGGTTCTGCCTAGAAATTGTCCACAGGGCACACACATAAATAGATACATGTACATATGTTATGGATGATATGTCCTACCTACATGGAAAGTGATACTCCGGGTTCCACGTTGACAATCCTACCTAGCGTAAGTAGTGATTGTCCGTACACGTTACGAGCGAAGTTCTGGCGTTGTCCGGAGCGGTTTTGGATGTCCGCTCACAAGTCCCCAAGGTGTTCTACCAGTCTGGTCCGGTTATTCTCCGGATCCGACTACCGTAGACAGTGTCGGTTCTTCGAATTAACCCGTCATCCGTCATCCCTTATAATCGTGGAAACTAGCAAAAATATGATTTCCGCCTGTTGCGACTTGTTGTTTTCCGTGACCATTACTTAGTGTGTCGCTAAAACCAAGTAAATTTGATATTTTTAATTTCGTTCTTAACCAACGTATTTTCTTGAACGTGCAGCCAGGGGCCTCCTATTCCCGGACGGTCGTAACCGTCAACCCTATAACACATAATTTCTGCTGGTTGGCTTTTCGACCAATTTCCAGTTTCCGTCGGTGTGGGGTTTCATTTTCGGTTTTACAGGTCGGTTGAGGCGACTCATGTCCTTGTAATTTGGTCAGATCGTAACACTCGTCCCTAGCAAATTCTCCAATTACAAACAAAAGTACACGGCATGTCATACGAGTAAGTGACATTTTTATGCAAACACTTCATCAAAATAAGTGGTATTTTTATACAACCATTTCATTAAAATAAGTGACATTTTGATACAATCATTTCATTAAAATAAGTGACATTTTTACACAATCATTTCATTAAAATAAGTGGAATTTTTATACATTCATATCATTAAAATAAGTGACATTTTTATACAATCATTTCATTAAAATAAGTGACATTTTTATACATTCATATCATTAAAATAAGTGACATTTTTATACAATCATTTTATTAAAATAAGTGGCATTTTTATACATTCATATCATTAAAATAAGTGACATTTTTATACAATCATTTCATTAAAATAAGCGACATTTTTATACAAACAGTTGGCTAATACGATACGTTCCTTTTATCTACAAACAGCCATGTACCAACGCGTCCCGATACGATTTTGATTGCGAAAGTTCTGGAATGCCCGTGACAGGGCCGAAGCGGCACTGTTACATCTCTTATATTTTTAAATGGAAATTTTCGGACTTAGATATACGGGTTTGCAGTAACGGCTGTATGTGTCCGTTTTATTGTCTCCACTTTTTCTTACATCGGGATCCCTGTCGGGATCCCTTATCAAAAGGAAGGCGCAGAATTACTAATTCGCGAGGACCCAAGAAAGAAAAGAAAAGAAAAACCCCAGAATAAATTAACCGGTATATACAGATAGTGTATCACTAAGTGTTATCGCTTTTGGTTAGTTTATTAGTTGGTCATGGTGATTTCGACGTCCCTACGACTCTAAATCCTCCTCCTATATTTTAAGGGGGAAAATGACTTTATTACCCGGGTTTGAAGGGTTCATTTGCGTGGTTTTGGTTCACGTCTCTGTTTGCTACGACATACATACACTGATAAGCACAAGGTAATATAATATAATGACATGTACTGTTAGATACGTCATGTTATAATAGATATACGCTGTACAGTCCTAGGTTCATAGTTTTATATTTTTTTGTATCATTGTCCCGCATTCCCTTATTGCAGAACTTCCTGCTCTTTATGATATTTGTCTTTCCACCCACCTGCGAAGGAAACCAATATATGGTTCCGTGACCTGAGGTTCTGCGGGTAGGTTGTCGCTGGGGCCCGTTTCCCATGCTCCAGATTCTAGTAGTTTCGGCGGGTATTGGGGGATCGTCGCTTTTCGTGCCCTATCCGGAAATTGGCGTTTAATATCTTGAAATAGCTCAGTAAATTCCTTAGTCCATGTGTTCACATCGTCCTGTCCAACGTCCCATGTTGGTGGTGGTTGGGCTATGATAGCTCGAGCGTTATTGTTTAGGAGGTAATCGAAAGAGCAAATGTGCCGGCGCACACGGCGCATGACCTTGCTTGGTGTATCCAAGAGACGGCCTTCGTATGGTTTAGATCGAAGGGCGGCTCTATATCCGCCAAGTATTATGATAGCCTGGGTTTGGGGCGTCGCGACACACGTCGCCAGACGGATCAGGAATTGCATAGTAGCACCGGGCCAAGCGATGGCAAACCATCCCTTTGAGGTGGCCATTTTCACTATCGGTGCGGCCATGTTGTCGCCCAGGATGAGTACCTTGGGCCAGGTAGCAATTCCGTGGCGGAAGAAGGTCCGTATTTCTTCCAACAGACGGCCCATGACGTTGTGACATGGTCGTGGGCGTCGGCCGAAGGCTATGTCTTCCGGTCCAAGACCGATTCCCCAGAAAGAATCCGATCGGTTCGCCTCCAATAATTGGGCATGGCCGGTGGCCAGTAGGACGTTTTGGAATTTGGGTATTGTGAATTTTTCGAGGAGCACCGTTCGCATGAGGTGCGGTTGGGCTGTTCGAAGGCGCTCTGTTGTTTCGGGATCGAGGAATTTTGCCTTGTTCCTCCGTGAAATGGCTTTGATGTCTCGAGCTCCCATTTTGAGATCGGAGATATCTTGTCTGGCCTGGTCCTCATCAAATAGATAAGTGACCAAGAGTTGGTATCCTTGCTCCGTTGAGGAGTATTCGATTGGGTACTGTTCGACAGTTTGACCCAACGGAGCCATATTTGATAATTCTGGCCAACGTGTGCCCTTTGATAGAAACGTTTCGATGGGTGCGGCGTAGTTGATGGTGTAAAATGGCACACGCGGCGACGAAATTTGTTCCATTGTGTGGATTTGTCGGTTGATATTTCCTGCAATAATATTCATCGCCATTAGTGGCGGTTCTTGAAGGTGTTGGTTGCGGGAGCTCGGGTTCTTGGGAGCGATGGTTTAGGCTGTCGGTAGTGCTATAGTTGTCTTCCCCGAGGTGCTTGTCTTGGAGGTCGAACCACCTCCAGTCCAAAGTCTTCAGGTCGTACTTGTCGTTGTCCGTCATTCTCGTCCGGTTCCAAATCAGGATGTGCGGCTAACATGTCTTCAATGTCCTGGTCGTCAAAGATGTCTCTGAAAGGTTCGAACATGTCGTGCTGGGCACGAGCACTCCTGGCTGGAGGGTTCATAAGCATGACGGGGTCACGATGTCGAGTCGGTGGAGCAAAAGGTATGGTTTGTCTAGCTGGGGCAGGGGGTCGGGGAGCAGGCTCTCGGGGCATCATACGCGGGATTACCACTCGGGCTTCTGGTCCGTGTGGTATATAGTCCGTATACGCTCGGCGGCGGTCCCTAGCCTGACGATGTGGTTGGCGCCGAGTCGGTTCAGGAGGCTCTGTCCCCTCCTCGGTCTTTTCACCAGAAGGTCCCAATTCAGGGGAACCCTCACTTTCCTCAGTGACTTTCCTAAGTTCATAGCGGGGTCTTCGACTAGGTCCCGGTAAAAGTTGACTCATGGGTATCTCGTCTTCCCAGTCCTCCCAACTAACATGCGGTTGAGCTTTGGCGCGTGCTGGTAGAGCTAGAGTCCATTTTATGGCGGAGGATGCGCTGCGCGGCGGCGCCTTCTTCCTTCCCCGAAGAGAAGAACCCTGGGTTGATTCGCCTATGGTTGAAGTTGTCTCACTAGCCGTGGGGACGGCTCGTGTTCGATGTCGTTTAGCTTTGCCGCCCTCCGCTAATTCGGTGGGTCGGCATGGCTCTTTCGTGTCCTTTTCCATGTCCTCACGTCTCCTAGCCAAGCTTTCAACGAATTCGGCTACAATGTCGTCGGCGGCCGTTTGGGCCTCCGAGGGTGGGGCTGTATGATAGGTCCTGCTAAATATTCCACTAATTCGGTTGCATCCTGTAGTTCTCCTCGAGCACGGGCCTCTTCATCCCTGATTCTCTTCCTTTCTTCTAATGCCCATTCCCACTCTGCTTGTTGGTTTTGTCTCCTAGTGGTCCAGCGACCGAATGAGGAAACATGTGGGGTACCAGTTTCTTGTTCCGGTAGGGGTGATAGCACGGCTGGGGTTGTCCAATGCTGAGGTGGGGTCCTAGCTTTGCGTTCCGCGAGAGGTGAGAGTAAGGGTGGGATTATCCATCGATGCGGCGGTGTTGGGGAATCCACGGCTTCTGGTGAAGTGTCCTCAGAATCTACAGAAGACGCTGGTTCGTTAGCCGGTGTGGGGGTTTTAACTGGTTTCTGTCGTGGTTTAGGTACGGGTTTTCGAGTTGGAGCTCGTTCTACTGGAGGTTGGCTATAAACTGGGGCGGATTGCGTGGGCGGTGGTCTAGGAGGTGTCGAGTACGGTGTAATCCATTCGTCTGGGGTATACTCCTCTAGTGTAGCTTCGAATCCTAAAGGCATTAGCGGCGTGTGTGGGAGCGGAGTAGGTGGAGCGGAATAAACGTGTCGAGGTTTGGGATATCGGAGTTCATACAACTCAGGGGATTCGCAGAGAAGGCGATACCGTACCGGTGATTTATCCGTGTCGGTGATCAGGCGTTGTGAGCGAGGACTGTGGTAAGTTTGTGTAGCGGTTGCGGCGCGGCGTTGGGCAGGCGTAAGCGGTGAGGTTTGGACAGCATGTTCTACGGCTGAGGTTGGAGAGATGGCTTGTTCGGGCGTGTGAGGTGAGGACTCGTCTGGATCTTGTGAAGCAAGTAGTTCGACAAGGCCTAAGTCATTGACGTTGAATGGTCGTAACGAGCGGCCATTGCCTGGGCGTGTCAGAGCCAAGGGTCTAGTTAGTTCCTCAGTTCTGGCGGATCGCTCTTGTTCCCGTATGGTAACTGGGGCAGTGTGTCGTCCGTATTCTGGAGAGAATGAGCCTGGGGGCTTATCAAGCGCGTAGGGCAGCTTAGCAGGGTCTTGTGTAGCGAGTTCCTGCGAGATAGCGGGCCATTCGGTGTCGGGAGTTCTGTCGGGATCACAAACAGGTAGCCGGTTTTGTCGTGGAGATCCAGATGAACCTTGAGCTGGGGCCTGAATGGCTAATTGTTCCATTACGGCGCGGTGTATGTCAGCCTGGGCTTGCGTGTATACTAGATTAGGATCGCCGATCTCCACACTAGTTGTATCGGATGCGCCATCGATATCTTGGCGTAGCCGGTCGACTGCCTCTGGGTCGGCAGCCTGTAACTCCCTAGCGAAATATTTATCGGCAAGGATAGTTTCTCCGGGTTCCTGTAGTGCAGCCTCAATGTAAGCGGGAGGCACAGCTTTCAATAAGTCAGCCATGTCCGGAAAACTGCTAAGTGGTCTGTAGCATGGTTTGGTGCGATTGACATGAACTACATGGTCGGAGGCATTGGGTTGTCCGGGGAGTTTGACACAAATGCAGGGTAGCATCATCTTAGTGATTTGGTACGGTCCACACCATCTGCGTTCCAGTTTACGTGATAGTGCCGGTGTTGTGTAATATCGGTAGACCCATACATGATCATTAACTCGGTAATCGGGGACCTTGATCTTACGATTGTAATAACGTTTCCGATATTCCTTAGCAGTCTCCATGGAGCGATAGGCTCGATCCCGGATCGTGGCTAACCATCGTTGTACGTTAGCACGATAAGCTTCTGCTCCAGGATAGCGTCCCCAATCAGTCTGTGTCTCGATTTCACCCGGTACTCGGGGTTGGAATCCGTGCATGAGCATGAAAGGTGGGTAATGTGTAGAAGCGTGTATGCGGAATTGTAGGACATTATGCAGTAGGGTAGAACTTCGTCCCAAGTAGTATGGTCATTCTCGGGTAAAGCTACTCTGAGGAGGAACAGTAATGTGCGATTGAAGCGTTCGATCTCCCCATTGGCTTTTGGATTGTAACTCAAAGTTTCTCGCTTAAAAGTGTGTAACCTAGCGCATGGGCTTCCATGACCTCTGAAACGAAGCATCCTCCTCGGTCGGAAACTAGTTCCTCGGGGGCGCCATATCGGCACACTACGTCTTCGACGAAAACTCGAGCTACACTCTTAGCTGTTTGGTCAGGCAGAGCGATGGCGATGACTAACTTAGTGAATTGGTCAATGAAGGCAATAACGTACCTATTTCCCTTTCGGGACAAAACCCGAGTGTCCAAGATGTCGACGAACATGCCGTGCATTGGGGCGCTAGCCAGCGGGTTATCTCCAAGCGCGGCTCGAACATTTTGAGGTAAATTTCGGGATCGCTGGCAAAGTACGCACCGTTTCACATACTCGTCGACGTCCTTACCCATGGTCTCCCAATAATAAAATTGTTTGAGTTTGCTTAGTAGACGATCCCTACCTGGGTGTCCACCGAATAGAGTGTCGTGTTCGTGTTTAAGTATTTGTCGTATAAGCAGTCGAGGTACACATAACTTAAGGTCTGTGGTCGTTAGGCATGATGGGATGCAAGTAAAGAATGGCTGTGTCAGGGCAGAGACGGTAATGATGGGCTTCTGATTTGAGAGCAGTAGCTGCCTTTTCGTCAGCTGGTGGTTGTCGAGTATGTAAGTACCACCATATGGGTCCAAATTGCTTGTCTCTACGTTGGATATAAGGTATGTAATTGAGGAGACTTCGTCCTTCATACTGTTGGAAGTGTGGTAAGTATATGTGTTCGCCAGTGTCATAGACCTGTTCAGGGCGTTGCAGTTGTACTCGTGGTCCACATGCATAAGCGACCTTAATTAAGGTATCGAACTCCTCGACTTCTGGTAAACCACCATAACTTTTCCTAGAGGTTGTAGGTAATGTCCGGGGTCTAGTGGGATCAGGTGTACCAGCAGTGGCACGAGTTGAGCTTTCGCTTGCAGCGCCAGGTGCGGGCGGTGTTGGAGCCGTCGGGGGTTCTAGTGGTAGTGTGGGCCTAATGAATGGATCAGGGGCTGATGAAGGTCCAGGGGTTGAGTCACTCACAGGTTCTTGCGTTGGGGCTGGTTCAGTCGGCGGTCCTTGAGTGGTCGAGCGCTTCCAAGGCATCTCGACTCCTTCGGGCCATGGGTCGTCGATGTCTCCACAGAAATTGAAACGCGTAGGGTCCGGTAGGGGATCATATCATGGTCCTCCGAACATACGATAGAATCGTTCCCTAACGTATTCGGGTGGGAGGTTAATGGGAGCGTCTGGAGGAAGTCCCATTAACTGTCGCGTAAGTCGTTTCCAGGCCTCTTCGGTAGGGAGTTTCCGCGGTGGTTTGGCAGGAGCTTTGCCCTTGCCATAATCCTGTCCTTTCACGGCTACAGCAACCATCCGAGTATGGTCCTGCTCGTCGTATTCGGCTTCGTCAGCCGAGTCAGAAAATTCCACGTCGTGTCGGGGATCGCGTGAAAGTCCATCTGCATTTGCGTTGGCCTTGCCAGGTCGATATTCAATGTTGAATCCACCGAATTCCATGAGTAACTCATTACGCCATTGGGCTAGGCGTGAATTTCTCGGTGGTCTCTCAAATAGTGCCTTAAGCGGCTTATGATCAGTCTCAACATGGAATTCGTGTCCAAGCAGGTAATGCCTAAAATGTAGAGCGGCCCATCGAATAGCGAGGGCTTCGGTCTCAATAGCGGGGTATCGGCGTTGATAGTCCACTAGGGATTTGCTAGCGTAAGCGATAGGTAACGTCCCTTTATCGGTCTTTTGGGAGAGGACGGCTCCTAAAGCGTATCCTGAAGCGTCCGTTTGTAGTATGAAGGGTTTGGAAAAGTCCGGATAAATGAGTAGTGGTTCTTGCACCAGTGCTTTGCGTAGTTTTCCGAATGCTTCCTCGCATTGCGGTGTCCATTTGAATTCGTTGTCCTTGCGTCGGAGGGCGTTAAGTGGTTCACAAATTTCGGAATAATGTGGTATGAATTTGTGATAGTAGCCTACAAGTCCTAGGAAGCTCTGTAATTGTTTGAGGGTCTCAGGTCGTTTGTAGTTATCGATTGCGGCTGTTTTCTCGGGGTCGCGTTTAACTCCTTCAGAGCTGATAATATGTCCGAGGTATTTTAATTGTTTCTGTCCGAATTGGCATTTGGAGGGTTTTAGTTTGAGATTGGCCTTACGGAACCTATCAAAGACTGTGATGAGATCTGCTAGGTGTTGTTCAAATGTGGGTGAGAAAACTAATATGTCATCTATATAAATGAGGCATCGTTCCCATTCCAAGCCTTTTAAGATGATAGACATGCACCTTTGGAAGGCGCCTGGCGAAGAATTTAAGCCAAAGGGTAAGACATTGTATTCGTACTGTCCATGGACAGTGACAAAGGAAGTCTTCTCCTTGGTTTCGGGATCTAACTCTAATTGCCAAAACCCTTTGTTTAGATCCAGGCTTGACATGAATTTTGTGTTTCGCAGGCAGCCTAATATGTCATCTATGCGGGGTAGCGGGTAGAGATCGCGTTCGGCGACCACATTAAGTTTGCGAAAATCCACGCATAAACGTAAGGTGCCGTCACTCTTTGTGACGTACACTATGGGTGAACCCCAAGGCGAATCCGATGGTGTTATAAGGCCTGCTTCTACCATATTGTTTAGTTCTTCCCTCAAGGGTTCGCGTAGAGAGTGTGCCAGACGATACGGCACCTGTTTTATGGGTTTCGCATCCCCTGTAATTATCCTATGCTGGTGTACACCACACCTACCTAGGTCGAATGGGTGCACACTGAATATGTCGGCGTTTTCGGAGATAGTGGTTTTCAGTTGTTTTAGTTCATAGGGGTTAAGTGTGGTCTGTCCGAAATCAATTTTGCTTAGTATTTGTATGGATCGTTCCGTGTCGATTGTTTTCTTTTGGTCGTTAATGACCTGTACTACATTGTCTCGTGTAACTCCTATGCGGTTGCATTGTTTAGTGTGCTGAGGAGGTCCGAGTTGAAGTAGGCGCTTGTTGCTGTCGTATAAGAGCTCGACCTCGTTGTCGTCAAGCATCTCGATGTGTCCTATGGTTTGTCCTGCGTGTATGGCAACGGGTATGTTTCCAAAGTTCATCATTGCTACTGGAATCATGCGTTGACCAGTGAGTACCAAAGCGTGAGCTATAGCGATGTCCCTAATGAAGGGGTCTGGTACAAATAGTGCTTGGCCAGTAGGCGGTTGGGTGATCTCGGGGACAGCGTTGATGAATAGTTCGGTGTTCGGCGGTACTTGTGTGTATTTTCTGGATACCACGTTGATGACTGGTGGTCGATAGTCTCCTTGGTCGGCGAAGGGTGCGGAGCAGTTCTCCGTCCCGTTCGATAGATCCAAGCAGCGGTCCTTGAAGTTTATTGCTACATACGGTAGTAAGGCCATGAAGTCGGTACCCAAGATGCATTCGTACGGTGTGTCGGTAGTCACTTGGAAGTCGCATGGAGTGCTTAGCGAACCTATTGTAATTGGTGCTTTTACCACTCCGCTTATGGTCAACTCTTGTTGTGTAGCTGATACTATTCTGGTAGTGTTGGTGTCTCTGGGTACTAAACCTAAACGGGCGGCTAGGGCTTGGGACATGATTGAGACGTCAGCTCCGGTGTCTACAAGTGTCGTGACTGGGGTGCCAAGTATGGTTGCATTTATGAGAAGCGGGGTATTACCTGCATTCATTGTGTTTAATTGTCGGGTAAACATACCTTGTCGGGGTCCACGGCGTAAGTCACGAGTGGGAGCGGCGAATAACTCATCGTCCTCTATGAAAACAAGTTCTTCCTCGGACGAGGCACGGTTTGTCAATAGTCTGTTAGAACGACGCGGGGCTCGATTGGACGCAACGGACACGCGCGGCGTTCCCGAAGGTACAATCGAAACCTCGGTCGGCGAAGCTCGGGGTGTAACGTCCTCCTCGGCAGGGGCGCTAGGGCCTCTTTTGTCCGCTTTAATCCATCTAATTGCTTTTCGGGGTTTTCCATCCGTTTTGATTAGTCTCCCGCGGCATGGTAGCCATCGGGGTAGGTAGTATGCATACTTAGGAGGGACCTTACACTTGGTCATACAGTAGATCAGACTGATTACACTAACGATTAGGGTAATTATAAAGTAGGGCGATAATCCGGTATACTCTAAAGCAGGAAGGTTGACGATCTTCTGCACTTGTTCCTTGGCTATTTGAGCTACCTGTAAGTTTGTCGCCTTAGCATCGTCGAGTGAACTCCAGGTCAAAGGTCTTAATTTGATACCGGAGAGCCGGTCAATGGTAATATTTGGTCCAAATTTTATCGTAATTTCCTCTGGCTTTAGCATGCTCGTTAATACGATCGATCCTACAACCAACTGTGTATAATTTCCGTGGGGAAACCATAAGATTCCGTTAGGCGGTACCTTAATAGCCTTGCCTAGGGTCACGTGAGCGAGCTGTCTACGATTAGTCAGTATAACTTCAGGTTCGCTAGTTCTAATTAGAACACCTTGGATAGTTGTGTATACGGCAGTGTCATTGGCGAGTGGGCCGATAAGCGTGCGGTTGCTGCATGCGTGTTTGGTGGATTCTGGCACGAATTCGCCAGCGATGATCCATTCCAGGCAGTTCGTACGGTGGTCGGTTAGTAACGCGTGGGGTGCGCAAAAAGCAATTCCAGGTCTGTGCTTGCATGCTCCTAGATTCAAAGATTCGAAGCGAGCATGGCCCAATCTGGCTGCGTATTGCGGTAGCGGTAGTCTCAGCTGCGTAAGCGTGTCGGGAGCGTTCCAACCTGTGTTATAAATCCGAAAATAAGGTCGAACGTCACTGCGTTTAGGTAAAGGTAACTGCAGAATGAAGCCGAAGCGAAATCCTGCCAGGTCTACACTTACGGGCATTACTCGACCAAATTGATATGCGAGACTGGGTTCTCGCATCAGGATGGTTTTAGAAATGCGGGGATCCATTGCGAATAATCACCGTAGCATGACGACATCGATAACAGCAGGGGAGAGTTCACCGTTTAACATGGACTCCGTAATGGCCTGTACCGAAGAGCGCATGTTCGCTCGCAGTATGTGGTCAATCAATTGATGATGCACGTGCGTGACCTCTTGCTGGTCAGCGCATCGGACCTGTTCAATCATGGAGACTACCTCCTGCATGCTGTGGTGTAAAAATGCATAGATGTCCTCATTAGCGCGGGTTAATTGCTTTATTGCCTTGGTATTCCGAAAAGAGACGTCATTCGTCTCGCGCATAAATTTCTCGAGAACGGTCACTTGCCGACGTTCGTTATTAATATGAACGCCGTTAGCGAAGGTCATTCCTAAACCTAGAAAACCAGAAACGGCGCCGGCAGCGGCGGCGATTAAGCTGGCGAAGCGTTTTTCTCGGCGGTTGGTAAGGTCACATAGGTGCTCGTTTTCCACGCAAAAAGAGTGCACAAGCAGCGAGTAATAATTGGTATCCAATATGCCATGATACGCATCGTCTAGTTCGCGTTCTAGTGCGCTCAAGGTAGTATGTAGCTGCGGGTACTCAGTACAGTTCGCTTTCCTGCAGCAATCAGCTCGGCAGGAACCGTTAGCTTCATACGGCGGGCAAACATTGCTTGCGTAGGGGTCCGATTTTCGTCCCCAATCTCGCAATGATAGTTGCAGGACCACTGGCAAATGCGTGCTTTGATCAGATGTATTGACCAAACCCTGCGGTTCGACAACAACACCTACTTGGCGGTTTACAAATGCACCTAGTCGCGAGATCGCATCACTAAAAGGCGAGAGCGTGGCGTGCGTAGAGCTTAACGTCGAAAGCCAAAGTAACAGTAAGATGGTGCAAACCTTCCGCATACCGGTATTTTGGCCTGGGCCATTGTTCAAGCCAGGAGGGGAAGGTCGAGCCATCTTTCGGGGAGGCTCCGATTCATCCTCACTATTTACTGCTGGTTCGTTAATTCCACTCGGGGTTTCCCTATCAGTTGGTCGGACATTTTCTGCCGTTAGTTCATTCCGCTCACCAAGATCCCCTTCGGAAGTGTTCGAACAGTCGGCCATCGCTAGGGCCAGCTGTTCGTCCAAGTCCTGAGTATAGCTAGTGACACTACTGCGTCGGAGTGAACACGGTTCCGAGATCAGGTAGTCTACTTCTACATGCTCACCTATTGTCATTATGCACTCAAGTTGGAGCAGATTAACACTAGCAGGGCGTTTCAGGAGTCTTAAACGTGCACATAAAAGCACTAGGCGATCCCGTCTATGGGATTCGTCGGTAAACTCCATGTTATCCACTGCGTGTTGGGCAAAAGTAGTTATTGGGACTCCTTCACTACCCTGATTGCGATCGATAAATTCAATAGCTGAGGCGCTTCGCTCAGCATCTCATGCAAGTCGATGTTAGCAGCACGGGATAGCCGTTGCATTCGAGGTGTTTGGATACCAATGTAGTAACGCCAGTTAGGTATTATATACCCGTCACTGCGGATGGAAGCGCAAGCAGTGCTTAAAGTACCTTGGTAGTTCCACTTTCCGTGGTGTCCGACAAAATAACAGCAAGGATCGACGCTCGATGTTGGTTGGGCATGGCTCCTCTTACAGTCCTGACATATTGGGTGCTTGCTTAGCTCTGCCTCAAATTCCTTCTCCATGACTTGCTGGAGCGTGTGGCCATTCACGCATTGGCCCAACAATTCCATGAGGAGTTCCAACGAAGCGAGAGCCACTGGATCGAGGTACAATCCAGTTACGCGGTAGTCGATGGGAGAGGCCATACCTAAAATACTGCTCAGCATAGCGGAATCTCGTTGAAGCGCTCTGTCCTCACTGCATTCGAAACGAACGTCGAATAGCCTACTCAGGTTGTTCAACTGCTCCATGGCTAACACAACTCTCCTATAGAAAAGAGCCTGGTGTTGTAATACCACAGACTGTCCAAAGTTAGCATTTATGTCACCTGCTCTAAAGTTAATCGGAATAAGGCATTCCGCTACTAAGGGGCTCGAATTTTTGGTTATTGCGACGCGCGGATATCGATAGTTCGAAGTCTCGGCATGATCGGTAGAGATAGTAAACAATGTGCCAGGTCCCACAATACGATTTCGTTCATTGGCCGTCAGCGGGCGAACGTTTCCTCGCTCAATCGGAAGGTCGTTAGTGAGGTAAAGTCCGTACATGCTATGCAACTGTGCATCCAGTCGGCGTGATCGTTCGTCGTTAGCGTCCTGTACAAAGTCAAGTAATTGTCTTCGTCCCATACAAGCGTCCGAATGTTCACTGACTATGATTACGGATTCCTCCGAATTACCCGGGGACATACTTGGTCTCCCTTCGACGGATTCATCCTCAGCTACCTCATATTTCTTAAGCGGGCTATCCGAATTACCTGAGGGCATACAAGGCACCTCTTCGACGGATCCCAAAATATCGCTAGAAATACTGGACAAAGTGTCGGTGGACTCACCTAAATTACCCGGGCGCATACGCGGCAACCCTTCGATAGGATCCTCCCCTTCACTATCATTCGATCGAACCAACCTCAACTCGCTCGCGTCCAGCGACTCATCCTCATCACTATCTTCCCCAAAACTCTTCGTCGCTCAATAGTTGTTCCTCGTCCAGTTCATCGTCGCTATCCTCACTACAACTGTCGATCAGATCCTCGGGTACACTCACCACTTCGTACTTACGCTCGTTTCCCGGTACCATATCACTCGTGCTAGTATCTGATAGGGCGCCCTGACTTAGATAACACTTATTCGCATCGCTAGTACAGTTCGCATCGCTCGCTTCGGATCCGTTTTGTTCAAATAGGAGTTCAACCGACTCCCTCAATCCATTACTCTTCTGATCAACAATGTCATCATTTACTACATCAACCTTATCACGCAAGTCATTGAAAGAACTTAGCTCAGCATGGGGAACGTTACTGCGCGCTTCAGCAACGCTTGGCGCAACGGAAGCCTCACAATGCGATGGACGGCCTTTATTTGCCACTCCGCCATCAGCATCCCCGTATCTGGGCAGACCCCGGGCAATACTTTCAGCCCCAACGATCATGCCCGCTTCATCGGTGCGAACGGTCGCGAACCCGCTGCTACCTCTGCTTGGATACGGGTGACAAGGGCGGCCCCGGTCAGCATCAAGGAAGGACCCAATGACCGTGGAACCCCTTGGCAATGAGGTCGGGAAAGTCACCTCAAGTCCACCAGTGCTATAACTGGCCGGTTCAAAATAGCACTCAATTACATCAATATCACATCCATCATTATCCGCCAATAATTCACTAAGACTGCAAGCGCGACCTAACTTAGGCAAATCAGCAAGTTCATACGACACACAATTCTCATCATCACACAAGGGACGACCCGCGCGGCGGTCCGACCCACATACTACATCATACGACCTATAATTTAGAACGGAACTAGGGCTAGGCGACTCTGATGAGGCCTCTACATCGTCTGACCTAACCTCCATCGTCCCTGACCTCCCGTCGGTCTCCAAAAACTCCATGGGTGTCTCACACGACGACCCGAATCGATCCATATCTTCTTGAGCCATATCAACGTCCTCGGCTTCCCTGCCGGAATAATCATTAACAACATCCACCACACTCTCTATGGGATGGCCAGCCACAGAGGAGGAAAATAACAATAACAATGGCTCAAATACATCAACATCATCATCCACATTCCTCGCAGTCATCTCCAAAGATCTGGGGTCCCGGAATTCCCCCTTGAGGTGATTCCCTGGGGACTGCCGGCAATAAAATCATCACTTTCCGTATACTCACTTAGCCTATAATTTTCAACATAAGTATTCTCCATTTCTTCACAATTCTCATCACTACCATTACTATCATCCAAAGCAATCAAAGTTCGTTCGTTCATTCCGGGCCTACGCATGGCCGGACAGTTCGATTGATCGATCGGTCGCTCGCCTCGCGGTTCACTCTCTAAATCGCTCGCTGACATATATATAAGTGGATCGAAACCTGCGCTAGGCACGTCCACGCATGACATATACAATCCCTCTCCCAAATAACCCTCTTTTTGGTATTTTCTATTTTCGGTGCTATATAATACAGTGCTGGTGCTATCGTCCAAGTGCTGTTCATAGTCACTGTCCGTTAGGCTCAATGTCCTATCTTCGGGATTGTCGATCGGCTGGAACGGACTACAACTCCGAGGAAGACGCGCGGCGCCAGCCCAAGGAGCGGTCGTAATCACATTCAAATGCCTCTCAGCAAATCCCTCTGTCATCTCAGAAAAGTCCACGTCGTCGTCGTTCCGGTTCATCTCATATCCGTCATCGTCATACTGCGGTTCGTCTGCAATTGCAATAGCATTCACTCGTCCAGTCGGGGCGCTATATCCTAACTTACCCTGGATCATGCCGAGTTCGCGGCTGAGCACATCTAAACGATGGGTGGTGGCTGGGCTAGGGTCGCGATTCCCTTTTGTTTGCGAAGCACTACAGTTTAGTTGATATCTGCGGCGCTCTCCTACACCTCCGTTCCTATTTCCACCATTTCCTGCATAGGGACGATTAGTCTGTGGCGGTGGACCTGTACTGCGCTCAAATTGAGACCGTTCGTTAGAGGCTCTCTGGTATCCATTAGTCTGTCCTGGCCGGTTGTTATACATAGCAGGTTGTCGGTTACCGGCATAGTCTCCATTTCCACGAGCGTTATTGGCGAAACCTGGGGGAGGACGGTTAGACTGATATCCTGGTTGATTCAGGTTCGGGCGACTTCCCCCATTATTCCATCCTGTGTTATTTCGGTACCCGGCTCCGGTCTCGAAGCGACGAGGCGGAGGCTGCTGAGGACCTCCACGGCCCATAGGATAGTTATCGTTTCGCGGGTAAGTTCCTCCATAGTTCCTCGGTTGGTACTGCATTGGCTCTCGACGTACAGCGCCAGGAACATAAGCTGGCACAGGCTCGACGTTACGCGGCACGTTGTTGGCGGCTGGCGGGTAGCGTGCGGGATGCGGACAGTCGCGCATGACATGTCCTGGTTCGCCACAGCGATAACAAGTAATATGCGGTATCGGCAAGCACGGCGGCGCAGCAGGCGAGCCGGGTACAAACGGCGGCGCGAGAGCATTTAATTGGCGCGTGTTTTCAGCTCGTTTGTCAATTACGTCTAGCAACCGACTAATTGTGTCACTATTACTATTGTTTGCCTTACGGTGTTCTTCAATCATGGTCTGGAGTTGTGTGATAAGACCTTCGCCCCCTTCCTCGAGAAGTGAGTTTACTGTTTTAGTACGGGGCTTACTAGTAACCGAAGCGTCTGGATCGGGGCAAGCAGCATTTGCATCCTCGTACCGTTTAGCAACAGCTACCGTATCCCTGAAGGTCTCGCACTCATGAATCTGATTAAGGACTTGCCTACGCACTTCTGGTCTCAAACCCCTCCTAAAGAACATGCGTAACATGGTGTCCCTCTGCTCATCCTCCATATCGGGGAAGGCGCGATCACACAACTTCTGCAGCTCCAGGCCATACATTGCGACTGGTTCGTTTGCTCCTTGTTGCCTAGTGCAAAGTCCTGATAGTGATTTCTCAGGTCTACGAGAAGACGAGAACAGAAAGCGTAAATTAGCAACTAGTCCTAGGAAACTTTGGCGTTTTCCCGGTGGGAGGCCCTCAAAAGCCTCCCTTGCCGGTCCGCGCAGTAAAGCTGGTACACAAATTAACTTTCGACGGTCGTCCCAACCATTGGCGTTGGCGAGACGATTGTACATACGAACCCAATCCTCGAAATCTTGACCTCCTGGTTTCCCATCAAAGGTCGGCATGTCCCTCAACGGTATCATTGGGGGTCCGGTGGACTGGGTAGTTAAGTGGTGTAGAATCGCATTCGTGGCACTCGCGTCCGCGCCGAGCGCTTCGGCAAAGTCACCACGACGCAAGTGTCCAGTCAGTCGGGGTGGTGGCGGCGTTAACGGCCGCTCGCCGGCAGCTGCAGCCGGTCGAGTCCTAGTCCGTACGGTGTCCTCCATCGGTCCATCCGTCGCGCCGAAAAAGTCACTAGTCTCCAAGTCTCCGTTATGATTAACGTTAGTGTCCATACTCATCGCAGAGAGGCAGTAGTGTACAGCTATGTTTATGCACACGGGTTACAAGTCGCAAGTAGTGCCAAAGTTTCGTTGATATAAGTCACTAGGCGGTCTCACAAAACTGAAGTTATTCGAACTGTAAACACACTCTTGTCTTTAGGAAACCGCAACGATCAGCAGAGGCGTGTCACAACAGTATACAAAAACAGTCCGACAGGATTAAAATGGTTACGTCCAGTTTACACAAGCAATATACGGTAATCTCCGACTGAAACACGGGTAATACAACGGCACTAGTAGTACAATCGAGTTATGTAAGAGGAAGCAGGTAGACCACAGCAAGGAAATAACAGTATACACAAAATAGTAACAGTATAATTACAAGATGCAAAACGAAAAACTACCAAAACAACTATAAGAACGAAGAAAAAATTTACAATGTCCGGCCAACAGTAGTCCAAGATTGTTCACTGGTCCAGATTCCGTCCCGAACGAGTTGACAGGCGTAAACGTCTTCGGAAACCCAACAGCGGCACAGCACCAAACTTTGACGTCGTAGATTAGGCGGGCAGTTACCAATGCGGTTGAAAAACAGTCCGATTACTTGCGAGACGACTCGGTCGAAGCTGATTAGTAGCCGTTGAACTGTTCCAAATAGTTCCACTAAGTGTTCGATACGAAGCGATCCTTGTCAAAGTCCCAGAATCACGGCGTATATACAGTTATCGAGCGCTGTTGAATAACGATATGGGTGGCGGAGGCGGTCTTTGGATTCAACGGCGAAAATGTTCGTTTCGAGAAGCAAAGGATCGTAATAGCAGATTAATGAGTCCGGATGCAGTAGATATAATAGTCCAGTCCAAATCGATTAATTCGGTAAATAGGTCGACAATTCGAGTAAATATCAGTGATAGTAAAGTAACTGATTAACTAGTTAACAAAGCCAAACGCAATTAGTTAAGACAAACCTGAAAAAGGTGCCCGCGTCACTAGGTACGTGTGAGTCCGGCCCTAATGCCGCTGTCAGGGGCGACGTCGAAACAGCGTTTATCGTAAGTGACCATTTCAAGGCAGCAAAATCAGGGGCACAAAGCAATGCGAAACAGTTAAAGAAAGTATTAAAACACATCACAAACATGCTTCACAGGTCATAGATATACTTAAAGTGATCCGGCCCGCCAACAGGAGGACCACCTGGAAACGAGGCATTCCGGCACATAATTCAGATATCCTCATTCCAGAGGTATTTCGTAAGCAGCCGTCGCCTATGGGGGTGTAAGAAAGAAAGCAAAAGGATTGAGATGAAAAGTGAGACGCAAATCGTATAGGTGGAGCTAAAATTTGAACTGACATTGGGGTTTGAACAAAAATTTGACGCCTTCACGGCGTGTGGTTTGAACAAAATTTTAAACTCACTACGTGGGGCTTGAAATAAAAATTTACGCCTCACGGCGTGGCCCCCATACGTTGTAATAACCGGTGACGCAGCTGCATGGCGCAACTTCCTAACACCATGCCCATACGACCCCGGCTATCGTAACCTCAAGGGTGGACCGTAAATACAAAATTTTAAACCTATTCTTGGTCAGACGCAAGAAGTTACGCAGCTTAGCAGGCCGCAGGCGCGCTTCACGGGGTGTGTTCGGACCCCGCCCGAAAGGGTGCGCACGTATGATTTCGGGTATGATTTCTGAGGTCCCCAGGGAGGCTGGCACCGACACCTGCTCGCAGGTCATGGAGCCTAGCCGCTATTCCCTATCTTAGACTCATCGGAAGTTGTTTAGTTCGATTTTAGCGTGGTAAGTTTTGAAATAAAACATGAAAATGTCCCTAGAAATTTGAAGCTCAAGACGATTTACCTAGTTAAGATCGCGATATGTTCCGTGTTAGAGCATTGACCTATGTGGCCCCCACAGGGTTCCGACAAGCCCTGAGTGTTTAGAGTCGGATTATCAATGGCGTGGCCTGCGCTTTTCAATAAATTCTATTTCGATGAAAGTATTCAACTATCCCTATTGAACTTTTCAAATTATCGCCAGGGACGAGTTAATTTTTTCTACGGTATTCCTCTGATTGCACTCTGTGGTTCCAGTAAAACGGGAAATAAGTTTGATAGAAGGCCATGCTCGTCAGGGCTTGCGACATTCTCGCACACAAGCCATGGCGAACAGGGCCTGCTCGTCCGAACGGACAAACCATAGAAAAAACACAAGTCCCTATCGTCTAGGAGTAGAATAAGTCTGAACGCAATGATTAGAATGCAAGGTTTATTGTAATGATCAATGCTTATCCTGGGACGAGTGTTTTCTGAACGTGTCGGCAGCTAACGACAGCTCGAGGTAGTCGCTTCAGTTCTGTACAATATGGGGCGCAAGACATTGAAACAGGCAAAAAGGGACGGAGAATGCAGCTCCACGCGCGTGCGTGGACTAGGGGCGGTTATCCTTGCTTTAGCTCAATGTTAGCGATTGTTTCAGCTATAGGGCGTAACAAGCAAGGGCCCTAGAGTGCTCCAGAAAATGCTCCTACCGTACTAACTCAAACCTACGACGTTTACCAGTAAAATAGGCCATTGGGAAAAGTGAAAGTGAAAACGGGGTTCGGGCCTACGAGCTCTGCTCTAATAACAATATCAATACGGAGGTCCGGTAAAGATTCGATGTGGTTTCGATTATCACGCCGACCGAACAATTTTCCGCTATCGTTTCTAATCAATTTATCCATCCAAGGTACGACTGACCGAACGGGTAGCAAGTGATCAAGGAAGAGGGGGCGTAAAGTTCAGTATATTCGGGCGGGGAACGCGGTCGTGACGTTGAATGGCACGACACGCCCTTCTAGGTAAGTTTCAAGGCCGCCCCCCCCCAGCGGCGAGCCGGGCGGATTGGATTTAGTTCGGTGTGTCCGCGGGACTTTTGGTGGGGGGCAAGTTTTACGGGCTTGACGCACCGAGTGAAGAAGTGACTCGGCCTTATTCACTACTTTTGGGGCCGTTTTGGATAGTCGGGACAGGGGCGATCAGCCCCGGACGCCTTTGCGTCTTTTGGTTTGTCTCTTTGTCGTTTATCTTTTGCCTCTCTCTAACGACGATTTTGTCGCCCTATTACACTGCTGTATGCAGTGTCTCAACTGCTGTGTTGTGCAGTTGAGTTATCATCAACTTAATACTAAACGTTGGTGTGTTCCTATGGCTGAATGGTTAAGACTCACAAAACTGCAGCGGACTTAAATTCTCCGTGCAGGTTCAAATCACTAACTGGGAAAACAGCACTGGCTGATACCGAAACTGTAAAAAGGCTGAAACTGGGCATACATAGTACATAGCCTAACGGGCACTGATGATAAATAGTGAAACCTGGTTAAACTCAGCGATCAACTCGCTCCAAAAATAAAAAGGGGTTTTGCACTCGCCCGGTTTGGGGCCGAAATGGCCGGGGCGAGGAGGTAAGTTTTCTTTATTTTTAGAAAGTCTTAAAATTTTGTTTAAAGGCGGGGACACAATGTGTTCCTCCCGCAAAGGCGAAGGTTCAGGGGTAAAGTTTTAATTCTGTTTCCTTTTGGCATTGGTCTCTAGGGAAAACCATTGCGAATTGCGATAGCGAACATTGGTAAACTTAGTTGTTTTGATCGCATTTTTATCGGGGTCCAAAACTGGCGTATTACCGCCAAACGATGCCCCATCGACACCGTCCGTTCGAGTTCGGCTAAATTTCGCTCAGCTGGGGGCGTGATCCTCCAGCTTATTTTGACCACGCGGGGCAAGGGGACACTTGAAGGTACTCCGGTCAGTCGTCACAATGAGACTTATACCTAGGTAAGATAGCAGCTAAATTTATGTCAGCGCCTTACGGTTGGCATCAAACAATCCAACCGAGACAATTCTTGAGCAACCTTTAGCGTGAAAAGCAAACACCTTAAGCTCAAGTGATAATACCTAGAATTTGATCGGTCTTTTGTATTCCCAAATTTTCTTAACTCAGGAGCAAAATGAAATTTAAGGGTTTCCTAAAACCCGACGGAGGCTAGTCCTCCGTCCCTAATCTGCATTTCTGTCCAAGCCCAAACACGGCATGGGCGTTGAGCCATCCACTAAGCTGGAAGTTTGAAAACCATAATAGCAAAATCATTGAATAAGTCCCTATCTTCTGTGGCATGCACGTTCTAGAAACTTTTACCGTGGTCGGCTCAGGAAAATTCGTTGATCCTACCTCAAGAGAAGCAAGTCATGTAAAACCTGGACAAGAAGTGTCCATTTCGGTGTACCTTACCTAGGACCACGGGGAATCAGAAAGACTTCGAATAGGTTTGATCAGTCTTCACTGCACTCTGTACAATCGCCTAACGTCTCCTACGTCGGAACTCGATATTAATGATTGATTCCAGAACCGGGATAGATGTAGCATTTCGGTGGGAACAGGGGGTTAGAACCCGAACGACAATGTTTCTACCTAAGTACGAGGGGCGCGCTACGTTCAGGGGAAACTAAACGAACAGTCTGTTACTCTTCAATTTACAGGGAACATAAACCCCTGTTGTCGCTCAGCCTTCCTTACACTTACGATTGTCGATCCCTGGGGCAGCATCAGCTGAACCCCCTTCGCGAGGTATATACCTGCGCGGAAATCTTTGTCCATCGAGCAAATCCGAAACGAAAACGAAAAGCGAAACAAGCAGAGCTGCGTGAAAACTAAACGTATTGGAACAGTGCGTCGGAGCCGGTCAGTAAAGTCGACCGAACTCCGCGCTGTCGAAGTCGAACTGATTCGAAGATTCGACGCGTTGGTCGTAACCTTGTTACGATGGCGATTTTGTCGCCGTCCAATCGTTGGCGTCTTCTTGACGCCCACTTTTTTGGCTTTTCTGTCCAGTGTCAAATTGGGGACACTTCCGGAAAGTTGAATCTTGACGGCTACCGTAAACCGTCGATGTCCTTAAAGAGAGTCGGCTTCAATTAAATTTGCCGACTTCAAGTTTTAATCTTCCGAGTACTCGGAAGTTGACCATCTGTGATTTTAACCCCGATTTTCTCATGAAACTTGAGCTTTTAAGCTTGAGTATCGTGTAATTAGCGCCGGATGTTCTTTGAAATCCAATCCAACGCCTACGTCTTTAAGATAACATCCGGTCCCAAGATGGTTGAATCGTCACCCAATTCCCTGTAATGTCCTTAAAAGTTGCACTCTGTCCCTTATTTCGGACTGTTTAAACTTCCTGTCTTAATTGGGTCGGCAAACAGCGACTTCACCTTTGTGATCGGGATATGCCGCTCGTCGATTTAACTCAATCTCGTTTGAGAAGGTGACCCGAGTCGCGAGGACACCCAAAAGAATCGAGAAAACCAATTTAAACCAATTTCGACTATGGTTTCCAATTGATCTAGCTGATTTCTACGCGTTCCAGAGGGGGATCCAAAAACGGGAATCGGCCCCTTTTCGGAGCTCGAGGTAGGACATACTCCAGAGAACTCCTAGTGAGGTGGGGGCCCTGCTCGGAGGCCCCAAAAACCCATGGGAAGGCCCTGAACTCACCCCCTATCCGTCCTAACTAACGACGTCCAGTCCGTCCGTAAAACTCTAAAATTTAACGAATTTTAGTACGTAGTGTCCTGGTTCGTCCGTCTTTTCCACGTCGTTATATGTATACATATATGTTTCCTACATGTAAATATGTAAATATGATATACATACATACATACACACAGACACATGCATACTACACACAGTAGACACACTGGCGTCCTGAGCGACAGAAAGGTCGCTCAGGATAAACACATACTCACAACACACCAAACACAACAACAAAGCAACACAAGAGAAAACCGACCAGAAACGTCGGTTAGAGAGAGAAAATGAGGACAAAAGCGAAAGGACAGCGACGACACGAAGAGGGTGTGGGAAGGGGAACGGGACAAGGGAAATCCAGGGGGATTCTCGAGGGGCTGGGGCCAAATTAGGTCCCAGGACGGAAAACGGGGTCGATTGATACCAAACACAGTGGGGAAGGACGTAATAACGGGTCAGAACCCACTTATGGGTTCCCATATGTATTAGTATGGGGAGCTTTAGCGCATTCCTGCATTAACGGATGGGCGGAGCGACGCTCGCCGGGCATCGTTGGATTCACCGTCCAACGGCGATTTAAATGAGGGGTGATATCGCCACTGGGGCCGCAGGAGTAGAAACGGTACTAAAATCGCGGCGATTAGAGAGAGTGATGGTTACGGTGAGGGCGCGTTTGTTGGTCGTCCGGGTTAACGAGTCGGCGGAGCAAGACCCGCCGGGTATTTTTGGGGATGTCTCATCGAGATGAATCCAATGAGGGGTGGTTCGCCCATTTTAGAGTGGAGCGAAAAATCTCGAATTATCGGTGCCCATCAGCGGTTGACAACTGCTTTCTAGGCATCTTCGAGTGGCTGTTGCGGGTCAGCAAGGATTCAGGCGTTGCTTCGACGCATACTGTTGGATTTCACTGGTCGTCCTGAACAAAACGAGGGGTCACATGCGCCGGTTCTGACGCGGGGTATGGCGACGGGGATGTCGGAAAGTGGGGTTTTGTATTGGCTGCATATTGCAATAGGCTACAGAAACAAGGCGGTTCTGCCTAGAAATTGTCCACAGGGCACACACATAAATAGATACATGTACATATGTTATAGATGATATGTCCTACCTACATGGAAAGTGATAGTCCGGGTTCCATGTTGACAATCCTACCTAGCGTAAGTAGCGATTGTCCCTACACGTTACGAGCGAAGTTTCTGGCGTTGTCCGGAGCGGTTTTGGATGTCCGCTCACAAGTCCCCAAGGTGTTCTACCAGTCTGGTCCGGTTACTCTCCGGATCCGACTACCGTAGACAGTGTCGGGCCTTCGAATTAACCCGTCATCCGTCGTCCCTTATAATCGTGGAAACTACCAAAAATATGATTTCCGCCTGTTGCGACTTGTTGTTTTCCGTGACCATTACTTAGTGTGTCGCTAAAACCAAGTAAATTTAATATTTTTAATTTCGTTCTTAACCAACGTATTTTCTTGAACGTGCAGCCAGGGGCCTCCTATTCCCGGACGGTCATGGCCGTCAACCCTATAACACATAATTTCTGCTGGTTGACTTTTCGAGCAATTTCCAGTTTCCGTCGGTGTGGGGTTTCATTTTCGGTTTTACAGGTCGGTTGAGGCGACTCATGTCCTTGTAATTTGGTCAGATCGTAACACTCGTCCCTAGCAAATTTTTCAATTACAAACAAAAGTACACGGCATGTCATACGAGTAAGTGACAATTTTATGCAAACACTTCATCAAAATAAGTGGCATTTTTATACAATCATTTCATTAAAATAAGTGACATTTTTATACAATCATTTCATTAAAATAAGTGACATTTTTACACAATTATTTCATTAAAATAAGTGGCATTTTTATACATTCATATCATTAAAATAAGTGACATTTTTATACAATCATTTCATTAAAATAAGTGACATTTTTATACATTCATATCATTAAAATAAGTGACATTTTTATACAATCATTTCATTAAAATAAGTGGCATTTTTATACATTCATATCATTAAAATAAGTGACATTTTTATACAATCATTTCATTAAAATAAGCGACATTTTTATACAAACAGTTGGCTAATACGATACGTCCCTTTTATCTACAAACAGCCATGTACCAACGCGTCCCGATACGATTTTGATTGCGAAAGTTCTGGAATGCCCGTGACAGGGCCGAAGCGGCCCTGTTACACTATTCCTTCACATGCTTTAAGGTTCTGGCTTTGTTTTACTGTACCGACCTCATTTAGTTAGAAATATCAGACAAGCGAATTTTACATTGTGATTAGAGCACGCTGTTTTGTCATTGTTACTGTTTAAGCATGATCGCCTGAATTTTAGTAGCTGTGGATTAAAGATTCGTTATTTTTCTATGCTATTCGCACCAAGTATTTGGCTCTCCAGCTTACTGTTTATGCACAAGGGTGATATCCATGGGTCGGTCCCGCAGCCTTAACAAGTATAGGTGCCCAATTTCAGTCGCCTGGGTGGGTAGATGGTTTCAGCGGCGGTACATCAGGGGAGTAACCAAAAACTTTGTTCAGGCTCCCGATTTTTGCCTCGTAATGAGCACTCACTTCACCAAGGTATTGTTGTATTGCTTAAATGTTTTGAGCGGTGAGGGCTTAAATGATTTTGAGCGCTGCTGCCGAGGGTGTTGAGGTGCCTCCACATCCCCACAATGAAACAATGGTTCTGCTATTGGCTCTGCATGTATAACTTGAATACTAATCGATAACCGATTGTTATTGGTATATATTCACTCAATCAGTTTTCACATAATGAAGTCCCCAGGAACCTTTTTCGAATAAAATTGGCAAAATTTGTAATATATAGTTGCTCCATCAAAAGGGTTCATGCAGCCCAGACTTATCCACAACAACAGAAGTATCTTTAGATTATTAGCGTTATAACGACAAGTCTCCGATACAAAATGTGATCATTGCTCAACTCATCCACCGTATAAAATATACAACACTGTACTTTGCGAGTACAATTATCCAATAAGTTTAATTTATTTCATATATTAAAAATATTGGCGCGCAATAAATAAAATATATTTGAAATTCGAATATTTGTTTTGTCGAACAGATGTTATGTCAAATTATTGTAATAAAAATATGCTGTAATTCAGTTGTATAAAAATAAAGTTTATAATTTGTAAAAAAAACTTCTAACGTTTATTTACGCGGCAAAATTAATCACGTAATTATGAAAGGACTTCAAGCCGAAGTGCTCTATGGTCAAATAATATGTCTGTGTATCACTACGCGGGATTCAACGGTAGTTTTGGATACAGTTTCACGAAACCATCGTTATTAAAAATACGTTATATGTGATTCGAATAGATTAAAGAATTATGTGCCGAAGCTATTATAGCCTTCCCAAAACATCTATAGTCGACATGTTTCGATATAAGCCAAGTGCCTGAAAGATGTTTTTTCAACACCAGCAGCGTTATTTTTCGTACATGCTGAAAGTCCGAAATCCCAGGGTGGTAGCCGGGCCCCCAGGGCTGGGTGGGTGAAAGGATTCGGGATTTTAGAGTGTATGCGGTCACTTGGGGGAGGGGGGGGTCAGGACCCCAGGGGATTCACTGCCCTACCTTTATGAGTACGAATTACTTTTGCCACACAAATTGTAATTGTAAAAAGTTTTTTCCAAATAGTACAATTTTTTGTATCGGTTCTGAGGTTTTGTTACAAATTAAAATTAATAAAACCCGTACGTGAGCTATACCAACAACTATTGATACATAATCGTTCCTTTCGCCTTAACTGATATTAAACTTGCATCAGTCAGGTCAAATAAAACATGAAAAGCGTTACGATATATCACAGGTAAAAAGAGATCAGCTTAATAGTGCAAAAGGTTTCGACTTGTCCAGTCTAGAGCATACATGCTCATAGAGGGTGTTGCCCCTGAGTCCCCGAACGTCCAGACTCCCCTAACGGCGACCAACACACGGTTCTAAACGTGCCCGTTCCAGCCCCACCCGCATCCTTCCGCCGGCTTAATCCCCTGGGAGGCCAAACACAGCTCTTTTAGACCTCAGTTTAGAGGGAAAATGTAGGTTTTAGTCTCGGAAGTGAGATAAATGCTATGCTGTTCTCCATATAGTAAACCTTTATTCTAAGCTTAGGCTTTCATATCGCCACCCGAACCCCGGTTCAAAGCGGTTGTACTTATGACGTTTAACACCAGCGTCTTGAGTATATTATATATCGCCACGATACTACAGGTTCAGTGAATCGACAACGGCATTATCCGATACGACGTAATAAACTTCATATAGACAGACCCTCAGGCCCCTCGCGATTCACATTATTCCATAGTTCGCGTGTTGATGCTCAATATTCTGTTGAAATGTTTTCTCTGCGTCGCAATAAATTGTTTGTTTCATTGCTAATAGTCTATGAGCTGATATATTTCTTTACCGTTGTATCATAGATACTAAACAATCATTACACAATAAAATCGGCAAAGCAGGCCCATGTCAAATTTATAGCCACAAAACCCGAAGAATATGTCGAGGAACATACCCTGAAGCTCAACAATGTCTAATTTCGTGCACCCGTACTTTAGATACTGTTTACCTTAAAGTAAAATGTAGTTAGTACTAGCGCTTTTAGTACGTAAAGTATAAAGGAAAAATCACAAATTGGAAGAAGTTGGAATTCAGGACATTTAACTCTCTCTGTCATGATGTTCTCGACTATATATCCCACTATATGCCGACGGACCTTTGGCACTTTCGCTAAAATACCTAATAGTTGATGGGAATTTGCGTAGCTGTTTATCCTAAAATGTCAAAAACTACCGTCCGTGCTGCAACTCTCCGTTTTTCTATTATGATACTGCATCTCATGGTGACGCGCTAAATCTTTTATCTCTGTAGTTGGTTATGCTTAAAGTCTCAGCGCACCATTGGGGAATACGTCGCTGAAAAAAAATTCAAGGGATATATTGGTGTAATGCCGTCATTACTCCAAAATATCCTAAGTAATGTGTGCGGTTTAAAGAAAAGTAGACTTCCGTTGTCAATAAATATTTCCTATAGCAGGTTTTGGTATTTAAAAAGGGTTGTACACCCGTGCAACCATCCGTGCCGCTCTGAAGGATCTCTGACAAGCTATGTGATCGTTTTCATATATGCTCGAGGTAGCACGTCTCAGGGAAAGTAGCCTGATTCTCCCGGATGGGGGTCGGCCATCGGCTTCCGAGGCGGGCCAGCCGGATGACGGCAGAATGCGGGGCAGCTATAGGTTCGCCACCAGTGGGCGGATAGGCGCTTCGTGCCGAGATTGGGCGGCGTTCAACATATCAAGAGGGGTAACCGCTACCCCCATATGATTATGTCTGCCGTTTATGTACGCTAAGAGCGTTTAAGCTGTGTCACACCTCGCAAATCCAGCGCCTTTTTCCGCGGACAAGTTTCTGGCTACGACCCTGTATTTAGTGTTTTGTTTATGAATCCATACAGTCAGAGCATAGCCGACGTTATATAAAGTGCTCAGTTGTCTGCGTGAACTTTGTTTGCTCCTTTTTCTGATGGAAGCCCACTCTTTTGATTATCTAAATACTCGAATTACGACCAATATTTTATTTCCTTAGCGTATATTCATAAAACACAGTACGCCATGTACTATTCTATCAGAATCGTGTCTATCAGGGTATGGTAGTAACGCCACACCAACGCTTTTTATAACACAGATTTGTTGGGAAATATTTAAAACAAAAATAGACGTATTACAACGCTGCGGGGTATACAGTCTTACCGGACTATTAAGGACACGTTACAGAGTTATCGCTGACTATTTAAGACCATTGTAGAGTCACGGTAGACTGCTGTATGTGTCTGTATTAATAGCTAATATTTTTAAACGGACATGTTTATAGTCGCTGCTCACTGTTAGGACATAGCTAGGTCACGGTGCACACAAATTAACTTAAACGAGCCATTAATCTATTTGCACACGCGATGTTTATACGAATCTATGTCAAAACACAAGATAAGACTGTATCGACTGCAGCAGACAACTATCCTTACCGAGCTTACATGGAACGGTTACTCAATTTTGGTACTGAAACTAAAAATCACAAGCTGGAGGCAGAAATGTACTACAAAGATGCGGCAAGACATGTCCATTCATTAGATGTGTAGATGAACTATGGATATGTACGGCGAAGACATCTGGTTGCTGAAAGCCGCAAATTTGTGTTCTACATTTGTCTTTCAATCGATATTGCCACTCAACATAGATTGCTGCCCAACGGAGTTGATGTTGCAATTGTGCTACACCAAAGTGACAACAATTTTGGTTTTCTGTTCTCATCACCATCGAGCGTGGCAAAGTTAGAATTATCCGATGTCATTCTGATAGTGCGGCACGTTAAGTTATCTGCTCCTGTGATTACTGCTATTGCGGCTATTTTACGTCTTCAACCTGCTTGTTATATGATATCGTACGTTGTGGCGAAAAAGTTTCAAATTTCCGGATGGCGCACACTGATAAATCGCAAAAATATTTCGCGTGGGCCTCTACCGGGTGTCGTAATTGTACGTTTAGTATAAAGCACTGCGTTTACAGGAAGCTGAGTGAAATCGCCATTTGATTTTAAATCAAAACAAGCCAGCTATATCTGCCTTCATAAAGAAAGCGAAACAATACCTTCTATCCCATTTCTACCAAAGTGGACTGAAAACGATGTTATTCTCGAATAAGTCAGTTACAAGTCGCTGGCTATTTTGGAAACGATTCAGTAATGGTATAAGCTATCTGGAATTTGAGTTCTGATGAATTGTGTTTTACCGCCTATACAAAGCCGGTGAAACACTGTGTGCTTAGTTTAAAAATGCAGTTTGACGTTAACGACATCGATCAATCGTGTACAATAATTGTTTACATGGTGTATGATAGTTGTATATATATTGATAATAACAGAAACGTTATTTGCAATTGCGTGAAGCGTTGATAAACAATAAAGTTACAAAACGTTATTTGTTGGACGTTACATCTTCAGATTATTTGCCTGTGCTACCACCCAAGTTTCCATGTTATTTTATTTCCAATATATGATATGTTATAATATATTTTTATAAAAGCACACAAGATGGTTCGCACTGGATACTGTTTAGGTTCCATGCAGCAAATGAAGCTTACTTTTTCGATTTTTATGGATTGCACCCGTTGATATATAATAACGAATTTCATAATTTCGTAGTCAAAAAAGATTACAAATACAAGTAAACTTCAATCCGTTGTCAACTTCAATCTTTTATTTAAACAGCTACAAGCTACACATTCGATCTCGAATGAGATTCATCAAATCCTTGAATTGCGAATCATACGCCGGGGCATTTATTAGCAACAAACAACAGACAAATCTACCGAGCTCGAACATAAACGCAATACTAGATAATGTAATAACTGAGATTGTCGGCAAAGTGGAAGAATTTTGTGAAGGAGGTTCAAACTGGGTGATAGATAGCATTTTAGGAACAGTTATTCATATTGCACGTTATCAACTGTTGACAGAATCTACCCATATTCCACTGCGACGAGTTTTTGTGAAAAAGAAATGCATTGTTAACGTCAAAAATAACGACAGCCGGTGCTTCCAGTGGTCAATCTTGTCGGCGCTTCAATCAGCCGAAATTCACGCAGAACTAACGAGTAACCACAGGCAACATATTTACAAGTACAATTTCGATGACTTCAGTTATCTATTCACACTCAACCAGATAAATCAGTTTGAAAAAGATATTAATGTTGCAATTTATGTATAAGGATATGATGAATACGTTTTCCCAATCTATTGAACAGAAAACCGTCACTGTGAACGTATAGTAACACCTTTGATATTAACAACTGAGACAGATTCTCACTTTTGTTTTTATAAAACGTTTTGAAGCTCTTCTGTATAACCAGCAGAAGCATAAAGCATGAAAATTCTTTTGTTTTGACAGTTTGTTTCAGCAATATTCTCTCTGTAAGCTCGAGTTGCATAGACAGCGATGTCAGACGAATGCAATTGCTGTTGATATGCCAACCGAAGAGTCGAACGACCTCAAATTCATCCACTGACGAAGAATGCTTTGCCAGCCTTGTGTATTCTAGACAGAATTTGAATGCATGCTGCCGCCAATTACCGGCTGCACTCCAAGAAAAACGATATCTTACAGCGTCAATCGAATGGAACACATACCGTGTGGCTTTGGCTATATTAAACTGAAAATATGCTGTCAATCTGCTGCGCCATGGATTGCAACGCCTGTTATATAGAGGTGAAAATGTCGTTTTAGAATTTTTGGTTCGAATAATTGATGCTTCGATAGCGCACTGCGAAAATAGCGCAAACAATAAACGTCCAATCCCTCGGTTTTCTGGCGAACAATGGCATGACTTTTTTCGCGGCGACAGATGCTACATTTGCGAAAAACCGTTTACGTCGTGCGTCAACTGTTCGGGCGTTAATAACCGAAGATTATGGTGTAAACCGTGTTGCTCAAATATATGTCGGGATCATTGGAAAGCGTGCGATAACTACAGGAGTCCTACTCATTGATCGTGCAACATCTCATACCAAATTTCGACCGACATTTCGACCGTTCTGATCAACAATCTCAAACAGTACGACGGACATCTTATAATGCATAAAATTGTAGTTGTTGCAAGAGCGCAGAATCTTAAACTTGAATGCGTTGCAAAAACCATTGAAGTGTATACAATGTTTGCCATTGTCATGGACGATCAGCATCGGTGAAGACGGCCGTGGAAGATCAAATTTCTAGACTCCTGTCAGTTTCTACCCAGGTCTCTAGACGCACCGTGGATAGCCTAAATAAAGAGGGTGAAGACAGTTTCTCGACAGTGTACCATTTCTTTCCTAAGCAAGAAGATTTCCGTTTGTTGATTCGAAAAGGAGTCTATCGTTACATTCAGTACATTCAATCGGTGACGAAATTTAACGAAACGCAACTCCCGCCTATAGATTGTTTCTACAGCAGATTTAAAGAAACAAGACAGATTACAATCGTGCTATTGAAGTTTGGAACCATTTCAACAGCGATACTCTCGGAGACTACCACGATTTGTATCTGCTAACTGATGTGCTACTTTTATGTGATGTGTTTGAAAATTTTACGAAGTTTTCGTTAAACAACTATCACTTGGATCCGTGCCACTTTATGACTTGACCATCGCTCGGTTGGGCGGCATGTCTCAGAATGTCAGCGCACACGTTACAGCTTCTAATCCACCCGGATATGTATATTTTCTTTGAGTTTGGAATACGTTGTGATATTTCGTCGATAATGCATCGATATGTTAAGTCAAACAATAGAACGTCTGAACAGATCGATCCGACCGCGCCACTCAGATACATACTTAGCTTGGATGAGAACAATCTCTACGGCTACAGTATGAGTCAACAAATGCCAGTTTCCGAATTTGAATGAATGTCGTAGCAAGAATTAGACACACTTGACGTGAACGAAACCTCAGAAGAATCGGAAAATGGCTACATGTTTGATGTCGATCTCGAATACCCTATTCACTGCATGACTCGCACAACGACTATCAGCTAGCACAAGAATACATTATAATCACAGAACGCCATCTTTCCGCCTATTCGCGTCGACTAATGCAAGAAATGTCGCTGAAATTGTCGGATCAACCAAAGTTAGTGCCTGCACTGCTGAACAAACACAACTACATTGTGCACTATCGGAATCTCCAGCTGTACCTCAATCTTGGGCTAAAATTATTACGAATAAATAAAGCTGTAAAATTTAAGCAGGCTGCTTAGATGCAACCATATATAGTGTTTAATACTGAAAAGAGAAAGGCGTCAAAAAGCAGTTTCCAGAAAGATCTATTAAAATTGCTAAACAACTCTGTTACGGTAAAAGCATGGAAAATGTTCGAACTTATGTTGATGTGAGATTGGTTGCGGACGCTAGTTGCTTCAAAACATTTAAGATTTAACAAATAGAAAAAAATTAAGGAAAAATTTAAGGTCGAGACTAATGGTGTTGCAATTTCGAAATTTGTCAATCTTCGCTCGAAAATGTATAGCATTAGCTGCGGTGAACTGGGTGAAAGGGTATTTGCAAACCTGTATTGAAAAAGCGTATAGTGCACGAAGATTTTTTTGCGGCGTGGAACATTAATGCGACATGAGATGCAAAGCGTGCGATCTGACCTTCACCGCATCTACACACTTGAACAGTCAAAAATTAGTTTATATGCGTTCGACGATAAGAGTTATATCGTTTGCGATAGAGTGCATAGTTTAACATTTGGACACTACCGTATTGCGATATATGAAAGTAGTGACGAAAGAAATGCTGAAATAGAATCCGACACATCATAGTAATTTATTATTATAATGGTGGATAACTGTGTAACATTATCCAAAAAATGTTTATTCAAGCAACATTGTTTCACGTGTATCACCGTGCAAATACATATTGTATATCTCTTTCATAGCTGTTCGCTTTTGCTGAATTGGTAGAAGTTGTGCCATCTGTCCGGGCTCCCGAAGTACGTTCCTGATAGTGAAAATCGGGATGGATCGACTTGGTTCACCGATTGTCTTATAGGGAGGCTTAGCTCGCTTCGAATTTGAGTCTCATTGCCGTCAAACTGCAGAAGACGACTATATGCAGCTTGTGCAGCAAATGACCTAGCGGCGTCGCGGGTAGAAAGCTCTTCCCCGACAAAGAAAGCCTGTCCCATAGTCAGCCGATAGCGACTTTTGCTAGCTGATGAAGATATTTTGTCGTAGATAAAAAGCACAGTATCGCTAACGTTGCGATGTAAGAAATGATTCTGAATTTGTTGCGCATTCGCTACTGAAACAAGCAAGGATACTAAACTAAATTCCCAAAAGGTCTTCCGTAAACTAAATTTCACTTCATTATCCAAGTAACAGCTTACGCTGATGTAGTTTTGCGCCTATTGACCTGCAAGGTCGTTGAGACCTGTACAGAATTGCCTCGTAAACCCAAAAACTAGTTACTAAATTAACCCGTTCTTTCTTATGCGTCTTTATTAATAAGTCCTACAATGTTTGTTATTCACTAAACTACCATCATTATTTTATATCTAAAATGCTTATACTGCTGGTTACCACCAAGCGTCTTCACCTGATGTATAGCTTAACGCCTCCTCGTACGTAAGACAAATCCGTACTTTGTGAGCGAACGTGGGTATTGAGATCGGGAAATTACTTGATGACAATAGAAAAAACAACCTACCTAGGTGCGCGCATTTACAATAAGGAAATCGCAAATTTTAATATCTGGAACTTGTGAGAATTTTGTGGAACTTGTTATTGCATGTTGAAAATGATTTGAATAGAATGCCATTTATTATCTCAGAAAGCGACACTATCCTAAAATATGTAAGCAACAATTATGCCACCTAATTTTCAGATCGATATAAACAATACGATTGTCTCCTTAGAGATAACTTCTTCTAAAAAATTTAGAATGAAGAAGAAAAATGTAAGTATATTCCATACATGAACTGTTTAACGTTATATGAGTATAAGTTATACAGCGTCAGCATCTATTTTAATTATTTACGAACACCACACATTGTACTCTATATTCACACGCTAATTAAATACCTCATTGATATCAGGTTTGTCATTTGCTCTAGATTTTTCAAAACCAGCATTTCTGGTTTGCCTTCAACTTATATTTCGAAGTTACCTAGCTGATTCCATGGAACAGTTGGCTCGATGGTTACTGTTTTCTCTAGATGACGCCCGCCACCTCCAAGTAACAAATCAATTCGCTCCGAAACAACGATGGACGCATACACTTGCGTTTCTGTGCCGTGATGTTGTTTATCATCCGAGTCGTGCTTGACAAAACTATATGTCACAGGCAAGATTATTGTTTCATTTGTTCGCTTTTTTCTGCTCCGGTACAACTTTATCGGTTGCATTAGATCCACCCAGCGGGCAGCATATGAAGCGACGTACAGTTGGCTGTTGTCAGTATTTAACTGATGCGCACTTTCTTCGCCGCGTGCACTGATCGCTTGCGATTCATTAATTCCTGATTTTAATGTATGCAAAGTGTGCTGTTGGGGTGCAGCAGATGTTACTTAACTATGAAATGCGCCGTAGTGCCGCCCTCTTTAATCATTAATATAAAAATTCCAGACTGCGTGGGAAAATGCGATTAGCCAGACTCAGTCTCGAAGCAACCAAACAGTTTTCCAATCTGCTGATGTCACAAGAACAGATTTTTTTTAAATTATAACACGCATTTATAAAATTGAAAAGTAAATAAAAGCTAAATTATTCAAAAATATTTTAAAGTTGATGCTATAATATATACGATTATGGCCATGAAATATTAAGTTAGAAATATATGAGCCATCATTTGCCTGATTTCTGCATTTTGCGAGAGTAATTTATAGCTGTTGTGCATTTGATTGATGCGCGACTAAACTTTAAATGACACCGCCTACCATCCTATTTTTAAAATTGCTATGTTTTTTGCAACAGAACGCTTCTTTGTGATTGCATAATGTAGTAATAGTCGTTTAAGAACAGCTGTACGGTGGTAGGAAATGGGTAATTTTTGGTTCGCAAATTCGTTATTGAAATTCACAAATTGTTGAAAACATAATTTTGTGAATTTTAAGTTCGTGCGTTTAGTTCGTGAACAGTGTTACAGAGAGGCATCGCTCTACGCATGGGTTGCAATAACTCAGCGATGAAAACCATATTAAACACGTTGTTCAACATTTGAAATAAAGAATTTTTAAACTTGCTCGTGAACGCAAACGTATAAAAAATAAAATCTGTTCGCGAACACAAACGTATATTCTTAAGCAAATGTTGTCCGCGAACACAAACGTACTTCTTAAATAAATCTGTTTTTGTATCGATTATCTTGTCATAGAGAAACACGCAAGCGACATCATTATGAGCATGTATGATTAAAATCACCAAGCATCAAATGTTTTGGACTATGATTCCAGGTTAATAATTTAACGATTGTACAAATTTGTTGAAAATTCAAAATATGAAAATTGTTTGATCGCGAACACTTGAACATTTACGGAAAATTTAACTCGTTTTGTGAACAAAAATTTGTACGATTTCATTTGAGGTGGCAATGTTCGCAAGAGCTGAAAACTAAAAATTTTAACCACGTTCGTGTTGGCGAACAAAAGCGAATCCTGAATTAATCAATGTTCTAATTAGCAGTGAACCGTTTTCTATTAATAATAAATTGCCAGAATTCTGTTCTGAGACAGTTAGTAATTTCTTGCAGTTGGATTCCACTTTGTCCAATTTTGGTTAACGAAAAACCGTGCCAAATTCCCTGTTTGTTCCGTGACAATGGTTTTCGATCCCACTTCAGCTTTGATAAAATAGGATGGCCACCGGGGTCATTTTGAGTTTAGTCGCGCATCACGTGATTCACATTGCTTGTGAAATTTTTTTGTAAACTGCAGACGTCGCTTGAATTTTTCCTCAACTGTTTTTGTCCCGGTGTGTAAGACTACTACGCCGCTTTTCCCGTCATAGAATATTTCTGATTAAGGAAGTGTAATTTTCGCAATTGGCAACGCAGTTAGCTGTTTATACAACTTTGCCGTCCTAAGCCTATGTCGGCCACGGTTCTTCGAAATTTTGCATGGAAGTAAACGGCATTATTTTTAACATCCCTGTTCTATTTAGACCAATTTATAATGATTTAGTTACATACTATATGTATTTATCATTGTAATACCGTTAAGTTCTGTTATCTGTTAACACAGCCAGTCGTTGTTCTCGTAGTTCTTGGTCAACCTTCATTCAATTTTTGACATGGCGCCAAGAAGTTTTATTTAACTAACCTGAACACCTAGGTTTTACGCCCTTTTGCACAGTTATGGAGCTTTACACTATAATATTTTGTCTCAGCTTAATATATAAGCATCCGTGTTATTGAATATTCGTAATTTTGTCAAAAGCTTGATATATTCGTGTGATGTATATAAAAACCAACTATTCTTACTTAGTCGCCATCAGTTTAGAGTGATGAATATGAATAATCCGTAAAATGCTACGGATATATTTAATTAACAACCTGTTGAAAATTATGGTACGGACGAAAAAACTTCATATTATGAGGACATCGATATTTCTTTAATTTAATAAACACAGTGGTAGGACAGAAAGAAAAAGAATCATGGAATTTCGTTTCAAAGTTTTAGTTCAAGTTTAGAAACTTGCGGCTCCGAGGTGCATAAACAAATCCTTTCTGATCTAGAAGATTTGTTTAGATTAATATTTGTTACTCCACGTTTATATTGGGCAACAATACTTCGAACTCAAACAAAAGCGCTCTTTTTAGCTCTAGGTGGTCGTTTACTTCGTTGTCTCCAAAATGAAACAGACATAAGTTTGCCGCATGACGGGATACGAAGTAATATGAACAGGCACGTGCCTATTGTATTTACCAGGGAATGTGCCTGCGGAATATAACGCGGCTTCAAAAATCAATGTCTGTTCAGTCAAAGCTGTGTTCTTAAAAATTTCCTTAATTTAATGGGCTCGTTCGTGCAGTAATGCAGCGTTTACGTTATAAAGGACCCCCCATATGAAAGTTTTGTCACCCTGAGTGTCTCTTTCACGATCAATTATATAGTGTCTTGGACACCATGGTGTTTTTGATGGTATTTTCAGATAGTATACATAGGCAGTGTACTGTGGGTAATAGTATGGTGTAGACTACACCATAACTTTTATATGGTGTTAGCTACACCATGCTGTTATTTACACGCAATATATAATGTGTTTGTGTATGGTGTCATTGACACCGTCAGTAAAAACAATAGGTGGATCAAGACACTATAGTTACGTTAATGGTGTCTCATACACCATCTTTTGCATTACATAGTGTGGGTATATACCGTATACCACTGGATGGTGTGGTCTAGACCATAGGGGGACAAAACTTTCACATGGTGGGTCCTTTATAACGTAAACGCCGCATAATTCTTAGGCCGATTGGGACAAAATAATAAAAATAAAGAACCAACGTTGTCAGCCCCTGATGCAGACCAATTCATACTTATTAATACTTTTTGAATACTGTCCAAAAGAAAGTAAGCGCCGGTTTTCAAAAATTCCAGAAAATTACTTTAAAAAATGCAGTAGTATTGGTACAAAACATATCATTGGGACATTGCCGTGTCCCTATAATATAATAAGTGAAAATAACTTATATACTGCACAGCGTATACCCAGGCTGGCCCTTGTGACAATTTTAGAGCCCAGTTTAGTTAATAGTTGTCATATAAACAGAACTTGGCACGGCTCGTGATGCTCCGTTCACAAAATAATGCATACAACCATTAGAAAAATGTGTGTTACAAACGATGCATCATCCGTACCTTGTTACGCAAGATCAATCGTACGTTTATTAGGCTATAGACGACAAGGCGTCTTTAAATTTGATTACAGAACATTCGTCTTCCGTAACAAAATATTGCACACGATGAACGGGTTTGTAATGTTTGCTGTGGACGGTCGGTCGTTGATAACATTTGTAACCCGAAATTTTGGCGACATAGAGAATTTCTTCTCAGGTTGAGATATTTTGTTTTTAATAAAATATGTCACAGATATGCTGTAACAAGGCACTCAATGTAATAACCAAACTTGTCGTGACCCTTGAAAAAGTGCGGATGCTTATGTTACTGAACATTGTAAATTCGAAATATAATACAGGCGCGATCAATCACACTGACTAGTTTTATTTCACCACAGTTATTCGAGGTCTTCTAAAGGGTATATATATCTGTCATTACGGGCATTCCACATTCTCTATAATATACACAGGTCTATATTTCAGGCATTGCACATCAGCAAAGCTAGACCTTGCTCTTTTCGCCTGAATACAATCACCGGTACTATTGTATAAACTGCAACAGAAGCAAATCAAAATAATTTGCTTTGAGGTCGAAAATAATATTAAATGATTTTGCAGGAGCACATTTGAGCTCCACATACAACATCATATTCAGTTTTGAATTGATATCTTGTATTTTTACCATAGCCTATATTGAGTCGGGCTTGATATATCTCATATTTTTACCACGGCATAGAAAGGTTTGGTAAGCTAGAAGGTCATTTGTGATATAACTCTACTGCAAAAGGTGTTCGTAAGTCCAGTTTTTGTCTGGAAAGTTATTTCTGTAAGTCAGCTTCTATTTACTAAGCAGCCTATAACGTGAACAGTAAATTCGTACACATAATAAAAAATTCTGTTTTCGTCGGAGTGTAGTGTAACTTTTCGCTCCGCTAGCGTTAATATATTACCTTCAACGGGAGTTGCTTGGGATCTGTGGTGTCATGACAACGCGATTGTCTTTCAAGCTAAAGGCCGGATTTCGAGTCCCGGCTAGCCATCATAAGATCATTTGTGAATCTATTCGTTTGGTGATCCCGACGTGATCCTCTTCACGGAGTTTCTTAACATAGCTGGAGTTTGTTCAATCTTGCTCCGTGCCTCCGCAAGAACGCGATGTCGCAATGTGCAATGTACTAGGACCAGTTCTGGCCCTAAGGGATCCTAGCTGCACCACTGTTTGCTCTATTGTAGTGCCCGGACAACCCCGGCTTCCACGACTCCCCGGTGATCGATGCGATGACCTAAGGGAACCGCTTAGCTTAGCAGGCTGCCGGCGGGTTAACCAGGGTGTTCGGCCTGGCCCCTATATTGGCCCACGTGTCTAATGGTATGAGGTCCCCCGAGGGAGAGTCAACCCCTAACCCTGCTCACAGGTAATAAGGCTGACTCGCCTTTCCCTCATTATCCACTCGGTCCCCTAAGCGGGGTTCTCTGATCCTAGTATAGCCTGAGTAAGATCCCTCATTTTGTTGTGCCCGAATGCAGCATCCTGAAGACTAGTGTATACACGGTCATGAGCCCAATAGCCCCACCGTTGTGGACGTAGCTCCTTACGACATTTCTTGTTCCAATCCTAGCAACCGTACCTAGAATCTAAAGCAACACTAGGGCACTGAGGCGGGGGCCCCAGTCCCTTGAATATGTCACGTATGCTCGCTAGTGTTATATGTTGGGAAGCGGGTCACGCAAGGCGACGATTACAATGGCAGCATTTACGGCGGGAGAGTCCCAGGCGACTCGAGCGAAACGTGGGTATAATGCGGGGCGCAGAGGGTTGCCGGCTCGGGCCTGAAAACGGGGATTGCGGGAGAGCTCACGTTAGCGGATCGGCTCGGCGGGGCGCGGGGTGGTGAGTGACTTGCTCGCTATAACGTAAATTTCGCTTCGGTTCTAAATCCTTGAAGGCCATACTTATACTATTTGTGGAAACTGCTGCCGAGGTCAGAAAACAAGGTAAAGCTCCGAACCGCTTCAATAAATTGGACACGGTTCAACTCGTTTACTGTTGAGCACCTTTTTGTATTAATCACACATAAACACCGCCCAATTGGGGCGTACGGTACTTATTTTACAACATTCATGATATAGCAACAATTTAATCCGGGTACCCTGCAAGGTACCCCGAGGTATAATTTGCAGCCCTTTCTGAAATGATGCTCTAAAGACTTTTGATCGAGATTTCCCAAACGCGGTATCCTAAAAATTTTGACTGAGTTAGACCAGACGAAATGTATCCGAAACCAATTATTATCCCGACAGTTTTTTCCGATGGCGATCTCATGTCAGTTCGGTCCAAACTTTACCTAATTTCGACAGCGACTGCAGCGGCCCACGAAAGGCTCGACTAATTTCAAACTCACTCCCAGAGGGCTCCAGGAGAGGGTGGCGACCTGGATTTTCCCCGTAGTTGCACGGTTAGAAAACACACGTTCCACCCAGGCTCAGTGTATTTTAGTTCACCGCCAGCTCCAGTCTCTGTTTCGTTCTCCGCTCAGCCAGTGATTCCCTTAAAACTTTGCCACGTTAGGGCCCGCAGTCGTTTGCATCAGAACCTAACCAGAAGCAGAAGAAACAGCGAACGAATGGGGATTCGACGCTGCTGTTCGTTTTCAGACAAACGGGGACAACTCGTGTCACCGAGGATGCAAACGGCTACGTCCCCTGAGTTACTCCCATCATCACCTACGAATTTTGGTTGAAGCTTATTTAGCAACAATACTTGATTAATGTACTATAAAATGCTTAGATCCTAAATGGTGTGCCTTTTGATTGATCCTAATTAGTGCGGATCCTGTCTAGCCCCAGGCACAGAAAGGGTGATCGACCGAGACAGTCGCGGGTCGTCGCTTGCAAGGTTATTCGGAAAGGGATAGATGGAAGGCGGTCTGAACCCCCTGACCTATCAATACGACCCGCCGGGGGCGTCAGAGGACTGCACGCGGGGCCAAGGATCCCAGAGCTCCCGGTCACCGTAGCTGCACGACTTGGGGTGCCTGGAAATTTTTCTCTCCCTTTTTCTTTGTGTGAAAACTAACACAAACCCGAAATTTACAAACAACCCGCGGGGTACCACTCGGGGGACGCCAGCGCCGCGACGATGATCGCGACTGTCTCAAAGCTCCTAGAAATTTGCAGACAAATTTTACTCAATCCCGATTACCTCGAAATGCACGTTTGTTTCCTACCGTTGCCCTAAAATTTTGATCACTCCTCGGACCTGTAAACGGAGAGAATGTCCGAGGAGCGGGGAACCAGTCGAAGCACTCGTGAGCACAAATTTTAAGCGACTCAACATAATTTTGCGAATTTTAACGGGGCCATCCTTTACGGGCGCGCGGAGCATCCTTCCGACACTTCAACGCCCGCAAAGGACGGCCCTCCGCATGACCAAAAAGAAGCGAGCACCAGGGGAAGCTCTCCACCGTGGGGGCACGGCGAGAAACCACCCCTGGCACATCCAAACTAATAGAGAAAAAGAAAACGAAAACCTATTGTGGCAAAAATTTTAAAAGAAATGGCGACAACCGCCAAAACCAAACTCTCAAGATTCGACTGGCTCCGATCGGGGAATCGGGCTCAGCTCTTTTATACCCGGCTTAGACCCCCTTTTTTGTCTACTCTACTGAAAATTTAAAATCGGCGACTTTGCAGCGATGGTTCTAAACAACGTACGAACATAAAGGCACAAAAACAACAGCTATTTTAAACAGCCCTACCTATACGCCCGTGGCGGCAAACAACACAAAGAAAGACGATGTCGCAGCAACACAATATAAATTGGTCGTGGACATTAGTTGGGCAGTGGCCGAAGGGTGCCAAGAAAGCCCATAAACAACTAAACCTCGCGCTGGTCGGCGCGGAGGTTTGAAAACAGCAAAATATATCAGCGCTTCGGGCGCTTGTAATGAACAGAAATTTATGTAGTTTTCTGTTTGTATTTCAGGAACGGAATGGAGTAGGCGGCCGGGGGCGGGATCATATCCATGCCCTGGCTGGTCGTCTACTTAAGAGAACCCCAAATTTAGAGTAATCCCCATAGGAGACCCGTGAGAGGCAGATGAATGCGTGCGCTATAGGAAAATTTTGGGTCCCACGTGAGTTAGGGGAATCCTGTGGAAATCTGTTGGGGCGGGAGGCCCCGGTTTTCAGTGAAATGGTTAATATAGGGCCCAATTAAGGTACGGAGCCCTGAAAACCGGAAAGTTTTGGTGTGGGATGTGGTGCTTTAGGGCCCGAAAGTTTAAGAGTTTACACGCGGGATTGGGGGTCCATAAGTACTTATGGGTTGGGGTGAGGTTGACCCGCACGAGTGATTTTGAAGCGTTACAGGTCCCTGATGATAGTTCAATATCCCCCTTTTTGTTTGAGATCTATAAACTCCAACCCCAAAATTTCAATTTACTGATACCCTTGAAAAATGAAACTTTTATCATCTTAGATCGATTTTGTCGTTCTTCCTATGTATTCAAAACGTCCCCTAAAACATATATGAAATAAAATGATAATGCAACGACGGTTTTATTCCCCGGCGTGTCAGGATAGATCTTCCCAGGTAGCAAAACCTCAAAAAGCTCAAAAACGCATTTTGTCATGAGGGTCTCGCACAACACCCCGACCCATCCTGACACCCGGACATATGCACGGTATACCTTATATAAGCAAATGGCAAATACATACATATATACGTTACGGCCCACGGATGCGCACCGGAATCGACTTTGGAGCACCAAATTAACAAAATTGTTAAGACAAATTATGCTAGAATGTGAAATCTTTCCCCTTGTCCCCGGCCGATTCGACTACTCATCCGTCCCATAGTTCACTACAGATTAATTACACAATTGTTTTATCATTTACAACACAGTAATCGCCTGGGATCGATCGGACACCACAATCATAAGCTTTGGATTCAATTTTGGTGCGTAATCGCCCCGGGCACCTCGGGCTGGTGGAGCGTGACCGTATCAACACAATACAATAATGACATAGAGTTTATTTTATAACAACGAAGCAATAATGCACAATATATAGTCCGGACCACGCTCCACCGGTATCCGATCGCCCTTTATTCCCCAAATTTGAGGCCCTTCTGGCCGGATTTTGAATTTTTAAGATTCCACGTAAAAACTCGGGCTGTTACATCTCTTAAAATTTTTTGGATTTTATAGACTCCTTACTTATGGTAGTAAGTTACATTTGTTGAGATATGAAAAGAAAATGAAAATTTTGCGTGATTAATTCCATGTGACGTACAGCCCTTGATTTCAATTAAGTAGAATTGGTGTGAAATTTGAAAAATTAGCCCGTTTGAGCTTAAAATTACAGTGAATTTCAAAAATTTTCCAAAAAAGTTCCCAAAAATTTCCCAAAATTTGCTAAAATTTCGTTAAAACGAGGGTAGAAGGACGATCGCTTTGTTTGGTTATCACCAAAAACGCGTCCCTTCTCCCTTTATTTTCGGTAATTTTGGAAGTTTTCCCTTATGGCCTATAATATTTTCTAATAATTGTCTTACTTTGAGCCTTAAAAATGTTGCTGACACATTTTATCTGACAAGTTACTGTCGCTCCTTTCCACATATGACGCAATATATTTATATGCATACACAGTAACGTTTTATTATTACATATTATTATCGCACGTACCTCCACATAGGGGTTAGGTTTGAAAATAGGCCCCATCGTTTATTTTCGGGTAACTCCCAGGAAATGGCCCGGCCGCCGGGGTGCCTATTCCCAGAAGTTCCCATTTGCCGATCTTTAATACGCCCATTGAGTAATTCGTGACCACGTTCTGCTTAATACTTCGCTCTAATGGTGGTAATAGATGTTATCTCACTCAGGTTGTTTCGGACTACCTCTATCATTCAAGATACTTAGTTTGTCGTTTTCTTGCCGTTTGCACTTGGGTCATTACTTGCTCTAATTTGAGTAACAAGCTTTCCTATTATTAGGTCATTTAGAAATGATTCGCTTTGTTCGCGATGCGCAGTTTGGTAACTTGTGTTTGTGCACTACCCTATTTGCTCTGCGCGGTCCTGCTGGTTATTCGTCACGCTTTATTTGTTCGACGCTGCTCGTCATTTCTCGCCCTGCTTGTTTCAATCATCCTTATCCTTCGCCTAGGTTTGTCTAAATACTCGCACGCTACTTCTCTGAGGGTCCACATTCTATGCCCCCTATTGCATTTACCTACCGCGTTAAGCGTCCGAGTTCAGCATCGCGCACCAATTGGCCGACCCATTCTCGTAAGTTGCGCAAGCAGTACTTGGAAACCATGGGTTCCTCGAACTGTGGGCGCTCTTGCCATTCCATGTGCGGCTCATCCCGTTCCCAGGCGTCTGCGGCATTAAAAGCGATTGGCCAGTTCGGGAAGTAGACGTTGTGGAATGCGTCGTGCTGCTGCCGATGGTTAGCGACTATGCGTTTGAATTCGACCGTCCAAGACATTGCGTCTTGGTTAGTCGCGGCCCATCGGGGTATCGGCGGTTCGACAATCACGGGCGTTCGTGCTGATACTCGCCGCGATAACATCCCTAGATGGCGTTTGATCTTCTTGAAGGCTGCATTAGGGTTGGTCGCATTGAGCTGCTCCGGTTGCGCCTTCCGGTAAATGTATTGGTAGCCTCCAAGTAAGATGACGCATTTGGTTAGCGGCGTTAGAACGGCGCTGGCAAGCTGGATCATGCGGATTAGCGTGGTGCCAGGCCATGCGCAGACCAGCCATTTGTTGTCGTTGGCTATTTCCAGCAACGGCAGCGGAAGTGCGTCACCCATAATAATGACATGCGGCCAGCAAGCGTACCCAGTAGTGATGTATTCCCTCACCTCTTTTAGGAGCCGCCCCATGACATTTTGGCAATGCCTGGGTTGTTCGCCTCGCCGCAGTTGCTGGATTGTACGTCCGACGCCCCAGAAGGTGTCGGTAGTTACCTCCAGGAGCGGTCGGTTGCCAGTGAGCCGCAGGATCCGCGCGTAGCTGGGGATGGTGAATTTACGGAGCAATATCGGACGCATGATGTGTTCAAGCAAGGGTTTGAGCCGGGCGCTTGTGATGTTGTCGCCCAGTTCGTCCTTTAGCGCCCGCGCTCTCGCCTTTATTTGCTGCGGCGTGCCAACCATGTCCTTTAGTTCCTTGGCCGCTTCCATCAGGCCAAGCACGAGCAGTACCCTTACCTGGTAGTGTTGTTCGACGGTGGGAGCTGTGGTACCGTCGTGATGGAAAGGCGTCGGAGCTTCGTGCATGTTAGAAAGCTCCGGCCACTCGGTGCCATGTGACAGGAACGGGACATAGGGCTGCGTTAAGTCGACGTGGTAAGTCGGGATGCTGGGAAGGCGATACGTAGTTGCTTCGGGCGGGGCGTACGGTCCGGTTGTTGATAACCGCCGCGTTGGACCGCTTTCGGACCGTCTGGTGTCGCTGCCATTGCGTTGCCGATCGCTCTGGCTCAGTTGACTGTCACTGCGTCGCCGAACGCTGTCGTTATCTTTGTCGTCCTCACTGCGTTGCCGAACGCTGTTGTCCATCTGTAATAATATAGCTTTTATAGATGGTTGTCCCGTTCCTTCTACTAATTAATATTCGCTGCGCATACGTGTAGAACTAGGTGCGGTGGTGCAAACAGTTTCTATTTCTACTCTCGCTTCCTTGCGCGTGTTCTAAGGTGGGGTTCTCTAGGTGCCAGTGAATCGCGTTTGCTATTGCTTCAGAGTGTTCTGTAGCCCCTCACTAATCACCTATTTTCTTTTGGTTGGAGTATTCACGTGCGAGCAGTTCCTCTATAGGTCCATTCTTCGCCGTCACCCCTTCGTTGTTCGCCGAGGCGAAAAATTCCAGTACAACGAACGTAGTGGCCCACCCAAATAACCAGCTCTTGATGGTAGGCGGGCGCCACTACTGGCTCGATCCACCGCTGGCGATCCTCACCCCGGTTGAACGGTCCGACCGTATGCCAGGCTTCGGGTGCCATTAAGGGTGTCGACCACGTAGGCATGATGACGTTTCGGAGCGCTTGGTGGTCCTCGGTGAGGCGCAGTTTCCGTGTACGCAGCTCTGTGGCCCACGCCTCGCTGGTGTAATTGAGGGCGTTCCATTGTGGTGGTGGCGGAGCGACATAGACGGCCGCATTTTCTCGGAGGCGCCGTTCGAGCACCTCCAACTTTCGCTTGATGCGTTTGATAAACGCACTGGGCGAAAAGACGGTGTTGTCACCACGCCATAATTTGCCGTACCCGCCTATGACGATGACACAGTCCGTCTGTGGCGTGACGAACGCGTTGGCCCATTGTATTAGGTCGGCCATTTCCATGCGGGGCCACGCGAACACCAGCCAGTTGTGCTGTTGGGCGATGTTGAGCAATGGTAGTACTTGCTCGTCGCCCACAATGATGACTTGGGGCCATCGAACGAGTCCATCCCGGTGGTGTGCCCGGATTTCTTCGAGCAGACGACCCGTCACGTTGTGGAACGTGCGGCCGCAACAACAGTCAATGTGGGTGGCGCCAGTTCCCCAGAAGTCGTCGAGCGAGGCGTTGAATAGAAGCCGGTCGGTCGTCAGTGGCCTCCAACTCCTCCGCATACTCGATCATGGTGAATTTGGCCAGTAGTATTGGCCGCATGATATGCGGGTAGTAGGATTTCAACATGCATCGTCTTTTGAACGGTAGCCGCGATGGAGCGCTATACTGCGGAGCTGCAGTTCGGTCGGACTGATGTCCGCTTCGGCTAAATCCTTTGCGGCGTTGTTGAAACCCACCAACTCTAGTACGCCGAGATGGAAATGCTCGGACGCGCTGGACAGACGCCGCCCGTTATGTTCGAACTTGTCGAGCGTCGTTGTTTCGTTGGTGAGCATTGGCCGGCGGGCCCCTTTGGAGGCGAAATTCTCCCCGCGTGATCCTGGTGGAGCTTGATAAAGAGGTACCGTCGGATAGACGCCGCCGCCACAGACCATCGGTACGTGCTGAACGCCTTTTGGTATCAGCGGCATCCGAACGTCGCTGGTGCTGTAGCTTCGTCGCATCTGTAATGGATATACTGGGAATAAGTTTAAATGAAAAGATAATCCTGTTTACCTGTGAATACATTCCTGAGCCCCTCCTAAATTCCCCTTTTTGTTGGATAGTTTTGTCTGCTTGTGTTGAGGTACGTGAGAATATGGTTAGGATTAGTCCACCCGTAGGTCAGGGTCGTCCGAGTCAGACTCTTCATAGGGTGGTGGTCGGGGTGTTCGTCGTCGCCAAGCTGCAGGGTGTAGTTCCTGGCTAGAAGGATATCGGGGGAACGTGGTCGGTGGCTGTGTCCCGCTTGGCGAGCGTCCCTCCATTAAAAGCTGTCGTCGGGTTGGTGTTGGTGCACTAGTCATTGAAGTGGTGACAGTAGTGGATTGTGTGCGTGTGGTAGAGGCTAGCCTGGTTGATGTTCCTGCCGTTTCAGTGATGGTCATCCCTGGTTCCTGGAAAGTTACACGTCTATGTCTGCGTAAGGCGTCTCCCACCTCTTCGTCTGATGCTGCGCCGTATGGCCTAAAGACCCGATCCCTGGCCTGGCGATGTAGTAAGTGTCTGGACGGGACAGTCGCATGCGTGGTGCTAAGGCGTATCGGCTCAGAGGGGGTGGTGCAGCGGTACTAGGGTGTGCCAGTTCAGTAATGGTTACCGTGGATCGTCCCGGCTGGTCAGTAGTATCAAACCGGATGGTTGAATCTCCTCGTGCTGATACAACTTGTTCCCGTTGAGTAGCCCGTCCAACAAGTGCCTTTCCTCGCTCTTCGGCCGATGCTCGTGTGCGGGGAGAGGTACCTAAGGTTACAGCGTGGACAGTTCCTCTTCGGGATGCTGGTGATTCTCTGCTTGATTCCGCAAGCGTATATTCGCTTAGTGAGTCGGAGATCCCCGATTGCTTAGTAGGTGTTCTGGCGCTACTACTGGATGTCTCTTGTCCGGCTTGGCTGCGTCGTTCAGCTGAAGAGGGCTCTTGTGATGTCTGGCTAGTTAGTTCGTCGTCTGCTTCGGCTGCTCGCACGTCCGCCGTGGTACCTTCACCAGATGTTTCCGATAGATAGCTGGACATTGGTGACCCTGGTGGTGGTTGAGTAAAGGCCGCCTCGCGAAAAACATATTGATGGGGAGACCTAGGTCTGTCGGCAGCTGCTGGTGGGGCGCTGTAAGGACGTATTGTTGTGTAGCCTCCTACAGTTTGAGTTGACATTTCCATTGGTACCCGCAGCCGTGATGCCATAATTTGTTCAGCTGGTCGTGATTGAAACAATGGGTGGTCCTGCGCAGCGAGCATGATTGCGTAGCGCAGATCCCCTGAGGTGTAGGGTCCTGGTACAACAATTCCACCCGAAGCTCCGCGTGGCGTAATAGATAGCGTGATGTCCGCTGGGTAGAAATGTTGTCCTTCAAGTATGCCTACACCTACAGTCGGTACGCCGAATGGAACTTCCTCGCTGGTGGCTACTATTCTTTCCATTGTGGTCACTGGCACGGCGTGTTGTCCATATTCAACCTGAGTGTCTCGGCTACCAGGTTCTGGTATGTATGAGAAAGCCTCTTGGCTAGTAACCTGTTCCTGCGATATTGGTGGCCAAGATGGTTCAATTTCTCTATCTGGATCAGTCAGAGGAATCCGATTCCTGACCGTCCTTGGGTTTTGCGGATCGTAATCGTCCGTCCTATACTCAATATGTTCCATCGCTGCTTGCTCGGCCTCGATCTCTGCCTATGTCCTGCGATATATGTTAGGATCGTTATGGTCACCCATTTCTATACTCTCGGTATCTGAACTATCGCTGACTGCTGTTCTTATAGTGCGCACTGCTACTTCATCTACGGGTTCTATTTCAGTAACGATATCCCTATCAGCGATAATTCGTTGGGTTGGTTCGTTCAGTCCCCTTTCTAGTACGGAAGCGTGTACTTGACCTAGCCAGTTCCCTACATTAGGTACTGGATCTAATGCTCTAAAACACGACTTAGTTCTATTAATGTGCACGACATGTTCCATGCCTTCCGGATTAGAATGCATTATTACACGCATGCATGGCGGGGTGATCCCTAGTATTTTGTACGGTCCACACCAACGAGGCGTAAGTTTTCTAGATGTTCCTGGTGTGGTGTCGTGCCTATAGACCCAAACTAACTCACCTGTCTGATAGCGTGGTTCGCGGGTACGCCTATTGTACCTTAGCTGATTTATCTCTTGAGCGGCTCTCATTGACTGGTATGCGCGTTCGCTAGTAGAAGCCATCCAGCGCTGCGCGTTGGCCCTGTAGGAATGAGCTCGGGTGTATCCTGTAGCTGCGCTATGCGTGTCGTATTCTCCGGGGAGCCTTGGGTAGAATCCGTGCATGAGCAAAAATAGTGGATATTTTGTTGCTGTGTGTACTGATGAATTATAGGCCATGATGCAAAACGGTAACGATACATCCCAGGAGTGATGATCATCTGGTGGTACACTTACTTGTAACAAGTATACTAAGGTCCTATTAAATCTTTCAATTTCTCCATTTGCTTGAGGATGGTAAGCTAAACTCATGTGCCGAAATATGTGCATTTCCTGGCACAGGCTTTCAAACATGTGTGCGGTGAAAGCACCTCCTCTGTCAGAATATAGCTCCCTGGGAGCTCCGTACTTGTTGACTACCTCATATAAAATATGTGTGCGGCTGTGTGTGCATCCTGGTGTCTTATTGCTACCGGTATTGCGAATTTTGTGAATTGATCGATGAATGCAATAACATAGCGGTTACCCGCTTGCGACCGAACTTGAATATCGAGTATGTCTACGAATACACAATACATTGGTTGATTTGCCAATGGAACCCTACCCAATCCGGTGGTTATCCGAGCAATTGGGTCATTTGCGGATTGACATAGAGTGCAACGCCTGATCCATTGCTGTGCGTGCTCTGACATACCCTTCCAGTAGTAAAATTGTTTTAATTTTGCTAGTAGTCGATCGCGGCCAGGATGTCCTCCATACAAGGTGTTATGTTCATGCTTGAGTACTTGCTGTACTAATGTGATTGGGACGCACAACTTGTAATTTATGTCCCCTGGTTGTAATGGATGCATATATAATATTTTCGTGTCTTGGGCTAGCTCGAAGTAATGAGCTCGCATTTCTATTCTTAGTGCACCTAATTCGGCTTTAGGCCGTGTTTTATTATATAAATACCACCAAATTGGACCCAGTTCTGTGTCATTTCTTTGGATGTACGGCAAGAGCCGTACTAGATTAAAATCTGGGAGGTCGGAAAAGAATGGTAAATATATGTTTTCGTGGGTGTCTTGTGCGTTCTCGATCCTAACTGTTGGTAATGGTTGCTCTTAGTCCTACGGTTTCTGATTCGGGCCGGTGTGGCCTTTTAGATCCTCGAGCCTGAGGTCCGACTCCAGAACCCGAGATGGTTGTAGTGCGTATTGGCATTGCTGGTGTTCCGCCCGGATCCATCCTGATTGGGATCGCGCTTAGCGTTGCCGCTTGCTGTGTTAGCGTCGCTGGGGGTACTGTAGTTATCTGCGTGTCGGGAACTAGTTGCGATGGGATTGCCTCGGGGTTTGGCTGCCCTGGGGGAGCTATCGGACTTCCTATTATCGCTGTTGGCGCCCCAGTTGTGAGCGGTATCACTGTGCGTACGGGATACGGCAGGTGCGATTGATCCCACGCTGCGCACGTTGTTGGTGGGCGAGGTCCGGTGGGTCGTCCCCGACCCATCATTAATATTTCGTGCGTGTCTCCCGTTTTTTCATCGATGTGTGGGTCATACCTAGGGTCCCGCGACAACGCGTCAGCATTGCCGTTCTCTTTACCTGGTCTATATAGTATTTCAAATCCTCCGAATTCAAGTAGTAATTCACTGCGCCATTGAGATAAGCGTGAATTTCTGGGCGGTTTGTCAAACAAGGCTTTTAGCGGTTTGTGATCGGTTTCGACATGAAATTTGTGCCCTACCAAATAATGCTTGAAGTGTAGCGCGGCCCATCTGATTGCGAGAGCCTCGGCTTCGATTGCGGGGTATCTGCGTTGATAATCTAATAGAGCCCTGCTTGCATATGCAATGGGTTTGAGGCCTTGTTTAGTTTTCTGCGAGAGCACTGCGCCCATTGCGTATCCTGAAGCGTCCGTTTGTAAGATAAATGGTTGCGTGAAATCGGGGTGTATTAGTACGGGTTCATCTAATAGTGCCTGTTTTAATTTCTTAAAAGCGTCCTCACACTTAGGAGTCCATTTAAACACTGCATCCTTGCGTTTTAGTTCGTTCAATGGTTCGCATATATCTGAGTAATTTGGTATAAATTTGTGATAATAACCTACTAGTCCCAGGAAACTTTGAAGCTGCTTCAATGTCTCCGGGCGTTTGAATTCTTCTATTGCTATTGCCTTCTCTGGATCTGGTTTTACGCCTTCTGTACTGATTATGTGTCCTAAATACTTTAAGGTGCCTCGGCCAAAATGGCATTTTGCTGGTTTTAATTTTAAGTTTGCTCTGCGAAAACGATCGAAAACTCTAATTAAGTCTGCTAGGTTATCTTCGAACGTTGGTGAAAATACTAGTATGTGATCTATGTAAATCAAACATTTTTCCCACTCAAACCCTTTAAAATCGTGGACATGCAACGTTGAAAAGCTCCTGGGGACGAATTTAATCCGAACGGCAGAACATTGTACTCGTATTGTCCATGATCTGTTACGAAGGATGTCTTGTCTTTTGTTTCTGGGTCTAACTCCAGTTGCCAGAAGCCCTTGTTTAAATCTAAGCTAGACATTAATTTAGTATTCCTGAGGCATCCTAAAATGTCATCTGTTCTAGGTAAGGGATATGCGTCCTGCTCAGCTACTGTGTTCACCTTCCGAAAGTCCACACAGAGTCAGAGTGAGCCGTCACTCTTGGTCACATATACTATCGGTGATCCCCAAGGTGAGCTCGACGGTGATGTTAGTCCCGCATCTAGCATACTATTTAGTTCCTCTCTAAGTGGTTCGCGTAAGGAATGTGCCAATCGATACGGTGCTTGCTTGATTGACTTAGCATCTCCGGTCTCTATGCGGTGTCTATGTTCTGTGTAACGCCCGAGATCAAAGTCGTGCGTGCTGAAGACATTAGCGTTTTCAGCAATCGCGGTTTTCAACTGTTTCAACTCAAACGGAGACAATAGGGTTTTATCAAAATCTATTTTACTCAAAACCGTTTGAGCCCTTTCATGGTCAATTGACCTCTTTCCTGCCTCTATGTGTTGGATGATCCTTTCAGGGTGTGCAGTAATGTTATTCAATTGCTTAGCAGGTTTGTGCTCCTCATACCGGATCAAATTTTTGTTTGTGTCTTTCAAGAACTGCACATTGGGATTCATCATTACCTCAATGTGGCCTATTGTTTGTCCGGCATAAATAGTGACTGGTGTGTTTCCGAAATTAATTACTGCGATTGGTATGGTTCTTTGACTTCTTAACACTAGTGCGTGTGCCATGGCGAGGTCAACCATTTCTGGTGCGGGCACGAATAGTGCCGGTCCTACGCCTGTTTCAGCTATTTCTTGGATCGCATTAATGAATGTTTCAGTGTTTGGTTCTATTGTGGTGAGCTTCCGACACATTACTGCAATTAGTGGTGGGTCGTAGCGCTCTAGACCTGCAAAAGGTATCTTAGCCTCTTCCTCATCCACTGCTATTTCTAAGCAACGTTCCTTAAAATTTATGATGCACTTTGGTAATTGGGACATGAAGTTTGTTCCTATGATGCAGTGATAAGGTGCGGTTTTAGTGACAAAGAATTCTGTTTGTACCTTTATGGACCCGATCGACAAAGGTACGCTTATACTACCATCGAGTGCTAGTTCTTGTTTGGTGGCGGATACTATCCTAGTGGAGTCGTCCGGCTGCGGCTGGAGGCCCAATTTATTTACCAAGTATTGTGATACGATGGATACATCTGCCCCTGTATCTATTAAAGTGAGTACTGGTGTGCGGTACACAAATGCGTTGATTAGCAAGGGTGCGTCCATGTGATGTATCGCGTTAACCTGCCGATGGTATGCTACGGTGCGATGTCCTCGGCGTTGGGATCGCTCAGATACCGCGAATAATTCAGTAGGATCTACTAGAACGACGGTTTCGTCTTCGTTGGTAGCGTTTAATCGTGCTGAGCGGCGTGGACTCATTGTACGTAATTCGATGTGTTCGGTGGAAGCAGCTGGAGCTGAAACCATTGGTCGGGGCGTGTTTGCGGTGCCATACTCATTGTCCGTCTTAACATGCAATTCGGGTCGCCTTAGTTCCTCCCGAGCACATGGTCGTTGTTGCCACCAACGCTGTAGGCGTCCCTTTATACATTTAGGACAAAATCCAGCTTTCTTCCTGAAGTAGATTATTGCCCCTATTCCGGCAATTGCTAGCACGATGAGCATCCATAGGTAAGGAGCTACGCCAGTGGTAGTGATATATGGAAAGTCGATTACCTTCTTCAACTGCTCGTCTGCTATTTGTTGGACTTGTGAGTTCGTCGCTTTGGCGTGTTCCAACGAGCTCCAAGCAATTGGTTTGAGCGGTATGTCCGGAAAGTCATGGACCGTGATGTTGGGTCCAATATGGATTGTGACTTCCTGCGCATCTAGTGTGCTAGCCAGCATAAGTGGCCCGACCACGAGCTGGGTGTAGTTATTATGCGACAGCCACAAAACTCCATTGTCAGCGATGTCAATTGCCTCTCGTCGGGTAACGTGGGTAAGATGTTTCTTCTTGGAAACGACAGCCCTACGTTCCGCAGTTCGGATTAAGACTCCTTGTGCCGTGGTGTAGACGTCTGTATGGTTTGCCATTGGCCCGACCAATGCACTGTTCTTGCAAAGATGGCGAGCTTCCTCTGGAGCGTCCTCGCCCATGATAATCCAGTCCAAGCAGCGCGATGTATGGTCCGTTGCTAAGGCGTGTATTTCGCAGAATGCAATACCTGGTCGCGTGTTGCATGCGTGTAATTTTGGTACTTCGTACCGCGCTCGTTCTATCCGTGTAGCGTAATCAGGTAATGGTAGTTTCATGTGAGCGCTGCGTTCTGGAACGTTCCAACCAACGTTGTAGATTCGAAAGTAGTGCCGGACGTCGTCCGACGTGACTAATGGCACCCGCAGTATAAAGGCAAATTTAAATGAGCCTAGATCGATGTGCACTGGGTAGATTTGCCCAAATTGGTATGCCAATGCAGGATCGCGTATTAAAATGGTCTGCGCTATCTGCGAGTTCTTTTGGAATAAATTCTTAAGCGTGGAAGCGTCCACTACTTTCGGTGATAGTTGGCCGCTCATCATGGCTTCCATGACGGCGTCAACCGATGATCTAAGGCTGGTGCGAAACATATGGTTAACCAGCTCGCGGTGGACCTCAGTTACATAGCGTTGCTCCTGGCACCTTACTTGGTCAATCATAGTGACTACCTCCTGCATATCATGGTGTAAAAATGAGTACAGTTCCTCGTTAGCGTGCGTTAATTTCATGATCGCTCGCGAATTTCCATAAGCGACATTATATGTGTTCCTCATTTCTTTAGATAACGCTAGCACCTGCTTATTTAAGTCCTTAAGGTGTACAGCGTTGGTGAACGCTACACCGACACCTAAAAATCCTGTTACTACGCCTGCGGCTCCAGCTAATGCAGCGAGAAATCGTTTCTTCCTAACCTTAGGTTCCTCGCAAAGATAAGAATTCGCCTCGCAATACTCGCGCATTAGTGCCATGTAGTAACTAGTATCTAATACACCTTGATAGGCACTCCTTAATTCTCTTTCTAATTCTTGAACTTTCTGTTGTAAATCCGGCATGGTAGTACAATTTGGGTTTGGACAGCAATTCCCCAAACATGGTTTACCCCGAGGAGTGTACACACCATGCCATACCAGTGGCTTGCCTACTAGGTTGTAGTCCATCTGAGGATAGCCGTAAAATTATTGGTAAAAAGGCAGATTGTGAGGCAGTTATTACCAAGCCTTGTGGTTCGATCAGCGTGCCTACTTGTTGATTCACCATAGCTCCTAAGCGTGCGATCTGGTCCGAGAATGGTGTAGCAATTGCGTGAGTTTGCCCTAGGTGGTGGAGGATCAGTAAAATCATTAGGGTTCCCATCAATTTGGTTCCTTTGTTTAGCAAACCTACCGCAGCTTTTATACTCCGTCCTAATCAGTTTGGAGAGGACCGTACCGACCTGATCGTTGATGCCCGGTCACTCCCGTCGTTAACATTATCATGTCCATTGCTAGCAGTGTCGGTGTCCATGGGGAAACTTAACTCAGAGATGAGATCGTCAGATTCGAGTGAGTCATTTGCTAGCATGTCAAATTCATCACCGATGGCGTCACTGACTACCGCACTCAACTCGCTTTCAAGTTCTTCTTCGTCGATGAATGTTATGTCCGCGTCGTGGTCCGTGTTTGGAACTTGGTCCATGTCGTCCACTGGGTAACTTTGCCAAATGTTTTGAGCGGGCTTACGCAACCACAATAGTCGTAGGTACAATAGTTCTTCGCGCTTCGGTTTACTATCTATATCGGTGAAAAGGGCGTTAGCCATTATAGCATATACTAGGTGATGTATTGACGGCACCGGAACTGTGGGTCCGGTTTCGTCGAGTTCCGTAACTAGGTGGTCCAATAAATACGGCGCGTCTACTACAGTTTCTACAAACTCTAAGTTTGCTTCCCTATACGCTATAAGTTCATATGCCGTGTGTAATCCTAGTGTGCTACTTGGTCGAACGGATACTGTCCCATCTCTTCTAATGGTTCCATAATCGGCGGACAGATTCCCGGTGTAATCCCATTCGCCATGATAGGTGGTGAACGCACACTCCTCCCGCGGCATAAAATTTATATTGTGTCGTTCCTCGCACATGATGCATGTTTGGAGGATAGGAATTTGAGATCGATACACCTCTGTGATTGCCTGCGTGATGCTCATTGCGTTGATTACTCGAGCAACGATCTTCAAGAGTCCCTCCAAGTGTTTTAACATGCAACTGCTGACGTGTATCCCCGGTATAGTGTGTAGGAATGGAGATGCGAACCCTAACAGCCCTGACAAAACGGCAGCGTCCCGCCGTCGGTCGAGTCGGGCCGTTCCAGCCACTCGGGCCCTGAGCAACTGGTGGGCATGACATATCCGCTCCGACACAGCTATGACCCTACGGCAGAATAGTGTTCTCACTGGCATCCGATCTTCCCCAAAACGTAGCTTAGGTAGTGCGAGAATGTAATGGGGGAATTTTCCGTGACATTCCGGTTTAGCAGCTGGTACAAATTCTGAATCCGGTCCCAGCAGCACTAATCGTTCCTCTTTAGATAATTCTTGCAAAATCAGTGGTTCTACTATTTCACCGGTGCTATCTAATGCGTGCAATTTCCTCAGTATGATATCTAATATCTGCTGTTTGTACATTCGCGAGTTCCTTCGATTCAATTTATACTTAAATGCTATCAAGTCTGTGTAAGTGTTATTAATCGCAGGGTCTATGCTAACTTGGCCGAAAGTGCATACATTCCCCATTAATTCGGGTGATTTTAAGGTTTGCTCAATTATCTGGGTCAAGCCAACAGGCGATCCGGTCGAGTCACTCCCTAGTGCGTGGGCTTCTTCTCTACTCAGTTGGCATGCTACAATTTCCGTTTTACTCTCTAATCGCTGGTTCTCCGTTCCATTTGCTCTCTGTGCTGTGTTATTTACCATGGGTGTTATCATCACAATCTTCGAGCTTTTGCTAGTTACAATTGATTCTTCCTTATCCACATTGTTCTCCTCTGGGTTACTAAGTTCCACGTCTCTATCACTAGGTTCCATGATTTCACAAATGTTCGCTCGAATATCATGATTCTCTATGCTTGTAATGTGTTCGGCACTCGGCTCGTTGCTGTCTCCGTGTAGCCCTAAACCATTTTCTCTCACATGCTGCACAGTTTCTACCCCCAGTTCTACACACATTCCCGTGTTGTCGGTTCTAGCCGACTCAGACTCGAGCACACACATATTCACCTGCCGGTTTGAGCTACTATGCGACGACAAACGATAACCGCAGCTCCCGACCCGACCGGGCCCTACGGCTCCTACACTTAGGGACCGAACCCTATTCGAATTTGGTCCTACACATGAATTATAATTTTGAACGGAGCTCGGGCCATCGCGGCGGCTCACTGCCCGACGCCTCCCTTCTCCTGGCCAGTGTCCTCTACGGTCTTCCCCGGCCTCTAAAGATACTAGGGGTACACATACGCTTTCGAATTTTGAACGGAGTTAGGACAATCGGACTGACCCGTGTTCCGAAGGTCTCCATCGCACCTGACCAGTGTCCTTTACGGTCTTCCCCGGTCGGTTGAAACGCTACAGGGGCCTCACACGGCCGCCCTAAATTGGTGGAAGTCAGTTTAGTTAAGTAGGATGCATCCGCTAGGTTAAGTTCACTTAGTCTCTTAGGTTCTCGGTTCCTCAGTAATCCATTCCATCCGCTAGGTTCCATTAGGTTCTCGGTATCCGCTAATCCATTAGGTTCACAATTAGGTTCCACTAAGTCCGCAAGTTCCTCCGCAGGTTCTTCTGGTTCCGCTAGACACACACAATTTTGAATAAGGCTAGGACTTCCGTCTCCCTCGCCCTCGATAAAGCTAGGACGCTCGCCTCCATCGCCCTTAACAAGGCTAGGACGTTCGTCTCCATCGCCATCGGTAAGGCTAGGACGTCCATCTCCATCGCCCTCGACCATTAAATGGGCTTCAGGAATTTTCGCGGGTTCACCAGGTTGTGCCGTGCCGGCGTTAGAGCCATTACCAAACACGCGACCCCTATTAATCGGCCCCCGAAGTCCGAACGGCGTCTCTCTAGGTTCCATTCCATTAGGTTCTCCATCCATTAGGTTCTTAGGTTCCATCCGATGTGCAGCCGCCTGAGATGGGTTACACGTGCCAGCGTTTGGGTCATTGCTAGACACGGATGCCCTATTAATCGGCCCCCGAAGTCCGAACGGCCACCTCCCATATTTCTCACTCGGCACATCAGGATCATTAGGTTCCATTAGGTTCTCGGTTCCTCCTCCCCTCTCACTCCTCTCGGTATCTCGGTACTCTTCATCTCCTCGCGCTGACTTCCTATCGGGATATACAAATAAGTTGGTTGGCCAACCAGTATTCACAAGGTCTCGGGTCACACCCTGCGCGCCAGGGGTTGGAAACAACAAAGCCGAGCGCCGTATGGGTTCAATGTTGTTTTGTACTTCACTGTAGTTGTATTCTCCGTATGCAAGTGTTTCTTCTTCATGTGTTTGCTTTGGTTCTATGCCACTCCGCGACCTGATCGCTTGTGACCATTCTCGTGATGTGTCCTTACTGGTTTGCAATGAATTTACCTGATATGCACCTGGTTCTGCTTCGATTTCCTCTGGGTATTCTTGCTCAACTTCGAAATTTGGGCTGTTTTGTTCTGGCATTGCTTCATCTTCAGTGACCATTAAGTTAACTTGTGCTGAACGGGTGCCTAAGCCAGCTCCTGCGCGTTCTTCCAACGTAGACATTTCATGTCGCATGACATCTAAGCGGTGTGCTAGCTCAGGATCTACTGCTTTGGTCACTGACATTACGCCGGCGTTACGGCGATCAACTCGTTCGTTATTATGTATTGGTGCCTGCGCGGGTCTATTTCGAGGCACTGCTCCTAACTGATTTGCGTTATTCCAACCGTTACTAGGTGTACGCGGGCGAAACGGTGCGGCTTCGGCCGACAGTGGTTGGGGTGGTGCAGCATAGCGTCGATCGTATGTTGGGTTATACCCGTTGTTTCGCTGGTTATACCCATTCGCGCTGCGTCCGCGGGATCTGTTATAGTGTTCGGTCTGACCACCATTGCCATACGTGTTGTAATTTGCGGGCTCTGGGCGATAGTATCCTTGCTGCCCGTAACCAGTGTATCCCCGCTGATTAGCTGTATTGTTCCAATCATCACGTCGCGAGTAGCGTGCTCCGCCTCTAGGTTCAACTACTCGATAGCGAGGACGATTATTGTACTGCGGTGGCGGCCTAGCATACTCGACAGCGGGCGGTGGCGGTGCGTTATAGCCGTAATTAGGCGCTGCTCGCGTGGCTAAGCGTGTATACTCATTTTGCAATGGATCGTATATGTCCATTCGGAAATACGGGCATTCCCTAGCGAAATGCCCTAGATAACCACATCGAAAGCATTGGTTTCCTACTGGCGTTGCTGGTGGTATTGCATTTGCGCCTACTTGCGGTGCTCCGTTATTCTGCATCATTGCGTTTAACTGGTGTTGTTCAGTACGCTTGTCTAGTAGATCAATGAGCCGTGCAATAGTGGCATCGCTGCCGGCTGCGGTGCGCTTGTTCTCGTCGAGTGCTTCACGTATTTGGTCTACTAGCTGGTTATTTTCACCTCCCTGTGTCATGTAATTAACTGTTTTAGACCGGCTGCTTTTGCGAACCGGCACTCCGATAATATCCTTTTGGGACGCTATAATGGCGTCCTCCTTGTACTTGAGCTTATCCATCATGTGTTTAAAAGACGGATAAGTTTTCCCTATTACGCAAGATTTCAGCTCCTTCCTCAGTCCTTGTCGCAGGAACTTTTGTAGTAGCGCGTCACGTTGTTCGCCTTCGACCTCCGGGAATGCTTTGTCCACTAAGTTTTGAAGGTCCAGTCCGTACATGGCGACTGATTCTCGTTCGCCCTGTATGCGCATGCGTAGCGTAATTAGTGCGTCTTCGTCTCGCTGCGAGGAAGAGTACATGAAACCCATGTTGTAACAAAGGGCTTCGTATGTCTGTTTCTGACAGTCCGGGAAGCTTTCGTATATTTTGAGCGCTTCTCCTCTTAATACAGTCGGGAAACAGATGAGTTTCTGTTCTAATGTCCATCCGTTCGCGTCCGTCAAATTGTCGTAGGTGGCTAGCCACGCCTCAAAGTCTTGTCCGTCAGCTCCTGAGAACTGTGGGATGTCGCCCACTTGTATAATTGGCGCCGTTGTGGTTGTCCGTTCCATAAGCTGCTGTAGGATTGCTACTAGTGGGTCGCCTGAGGCAGCGGGGCTGGGTCCGTTTGTACTACCAGCCGTGGTGGCCGTGCCACCTCCTACATTTGCTGTTAACGTGCCGCTAATCGGCGTTCTATTTGCGCTCGCTGGCAATGACATTTTTGAATTCCGAATTATTAATATTTCCTATTTGTTTTGAGCTGTTGGGCGTCCGTAACTCAAACCTGACTTGAGCACGGATGTTAAATGTATGATCAAATATATGTGTTTACTTTATAGCGGAAGTTCTACTGTCAAGTAAACTTTACTGTACCTGTGTACCGATTCCCTAAGTGTGTGACTGTAGGTGTAAACTTTTCGCTTCGCTTTGATTACTTGGGCTACGTGCTATTGACCGTTTCAAATATTGAGTCCTACTTCTCAACAGATTCAAAACGCTCTTAATAGTTCCTCAACTTTGGTTCTGGTATTCTGCACCTGGAGTATTCAATGCGAGGTTACTTAAGTAAGCACTGTAATGAAATTTATGACTTTACCCAGAGTTATGAGGGTACTGATTTCTACCCCAGTGGGCTCAAAATTGGGTAAAACTTATCAAAGAGTCTCACTGAAGCCTAAATTGCAAAAGTCGAAACGGAATCGATCGATAATTTAATCGGTTAATTAAAACAACCCCTTTTTAATAATGGTGCTTAGCAGATCTGACCAATTTTCTGCTCAGGGGGTACGTGCGGCAGAGGAATACATTTAAAAATATATCCGCCTTGTAATTGCAAATTATTTAGCAAATTGATATCATCTACAACTGAATTCGCACAAAATAAAAACCTTGATTCATATAATCCACCATGAAGTAAATGTACAAAAGATACAACTATAACACATCAACCGCAAATACTGACCGTGGTTCAAGTGTCCTTTATTATTCAGCCAAACCACCGTTCCGCTATGATGAATTCGAGAGGGCTAACGATTGGCGCCGATGCTAGCAGATTCGACGATTGCGGAGTACTACCGATCAGTTGAGACGAATTAGAAATAGTCTGTTCAGAGTCGACCCAACAGGTAGTGAGTCTTCAGATATTGCCGTGCCGAAAGTCAATAGTACCGTTTTAATATGGCCGCCCTGAATCCGGAATTGCCGACGATCGACGACAGCTCAACGCTATTGAAACCGACAAGCAACTCGTTGACAAATAGTTCGGCGACACAATTAGCGTCCTGCTTCGCACAAGAGTTCACAGTCAATTTCGGACCAACGAGGTAATGTCTAAACGTTGCTGTTAACACGCGAATCAATGTCTCTAAATAACGATAGGTAGCAATATCATGTATTTTATTACCAGTGAAGGTATGACACTCGATCCAATAGACGCAATATGAGTCCTGAAAATAACTGCTGTCATCAAACATTCACTTAGCACAAACCAACTCCGGCACAAACCATAAGCCCTCCCATATGTCACACCCAGCTCCAAGTTCGAACTTCGACTCCAAGTTGGTCTCGTGCAGCCCAGCGGACACGGCACCCCGAGGACTTGATTTCAACTACGCTTTCCTTAAGATCGAAATAACTCCCCACGGATAGCCTCAGCTAGCGGTCACGACGGGGCGGACCAATGCTGCGCCGCTGGGATACATGAGCCCCTTTTTGACAACTCGTCCTTAATGCCTAGAATCATTACGCCTTTAGCACTTTGTACAAGACAATTCAAATATATGACAGAACGATTCGCACAGACTGAACGCACATTCTCCATAACCTTGTACCACACAACGAAGTCCTAGTAAGGTTTAAAATTTGTACATGCGAGAGGTCCCTCAGCTAATAATTTAAGTTCATTTATCCCCAAATTTTATCGACGCCTCACGGCGTGGCCCCCACTTTATTTATGTACTAGGACCAGTTCTGGCCCTAAGGGATCCCAGCTGCACCACGGTTTACTCTATTGTGGTGCCCGGACAACCCCGGCTTCCACGACTCCCCGGTGATCTACGCGATGACCTAAGGGAACCGCTTAGCTTAGCAGGCTGCCGGCGGGTTAACCAGGGTGTTCGGCCTGGCCCCTATATTGGCCCACGTGTCTAATGGTATGAGGTCCCCCGAGGGAGAGTCAACCCCTAAGCCTGCTCACAGGTAATAAGGCTGACTCGCCTTTCCCTCATATTCCACTTAATCCCCTAAGCGGGGTTCTCTGGTCCTAGTATAGCCTGAGAGATTCCCCGTTGGTAGTCTCCCTTGTCACCATTGCCCCGTTCTAATCCTAGGGTGCTACGACTGACCCTATGACAACTTAGATGCCAGATGACAAAGTTTAGTTACTTATTTTAACGTTAAGGGCACTGAGGCGGAGGCCCCAGTCCCTTGAATGTTTCACCTATGATTACTAGTGTTACATATTGAGGAATGGGTACTACGCAAAACAGCCAATTACTGGGAGCATCCGCAGCGGGAGCGTCCCAGGCGGTTGAGCAGAGCAACATAACGCGGGGTGCAGAGTGAATTGTCGGCTCGGCCCCAAAAAAACGGGAACGCGGGGAGCTTGCGTTAGCGGATAAACTCAGCGGGGTGTGGAGGGGTGGATGATTTGCTCGCAGGACATAAAATTCTTTAGGGTACAAAAATCCTGAGAGGTTCATGTTCAAAGCAGATTTCTGAACTTTCACTGTTAGGTCAGAAAAGTTTAAACAAACTCCTAACGGCTTCAGAAAGTGACACACGGTTCAATTGGTTTACTGTTGATCCTTTTTTGTAATTTGGCACATATATAAACATTGCCCAATCGGGGCACATAGCACTCATTTATAACATTCATAATATAATGAGAATCTGTCGGGTGCCCTGCAAGATACCCTGAGGTACAGTTTGCAATCTTCCTTGAACACGATACCCTGAGGAATTTTGATTGAGTTAGGACGGACGAGGTGTTCCTGAAACCGAGAATTTTCCCTCCCGCGAAAATTTTCCGATGGCTTAGTCCATTGAGTAATCCGACCTTCAAAACGAGCCCAGGGGTCCCAAAATTTTACCCAATTTCAACAGCGACTGGAGTGGCTCGCGAACGGCATAACTAATCCGAAACTCGCTCCCAGAGGGCTCCGGGAACGGGTGCCGACGTGGATTCTCCCCGTAGTTGCACGGTTAGAAAAACCACATCCCAACAAAATTCAATACGATTTAGCTCACCGCCAGCTCCAGTCTCTGTCTCGTTCTATGTTCAACTAATGACCCTCCTAGAAATTTTGATTAGACTCCGACCCGCAGTCGTTTGCATCGCATTTAACCAGAATCAGCAAGAAACAGCGAACGAATGGGGATTCGACGCTGTAGCTCGAGTTTTTTTTGACAAACAATTGGGGGGCAACTCGTGTCGTCCGCAGATGCAAACGGCCACGTCTTCAGTATGACTCCGGTTATCCCTTATAAATTTTGGCTGAACCCCGTTTGAAACAGCTCTTAACCAAGTCTTATAACATTTTCCCTTTTTATGTGTAACAAATTTAATATCGCCTTAACCTAGAAGCTTTGATCACTGTCACTTGCCCTAAAGTAAAATTTTCATCACTCCTCGGACCTGTGAAAGAAAGAAAATCGTCCGAGGAGCGGGGAACCAGTCGAAACGTATGTGAGCATGAATTTTGAACTTTTTAGCGTGGTCTCGCGAATTTCAACGGGGCACGACCTTTACGGGCGTGCGGTGCATCCTTCCGACACTCCAACGTCCGCAAAGGGCGGCCCTCTGCATAAGCGGAAAGAACCTAATCGCCAGGGGCAGCTCTCCACCGTGGAGGCACGGCGAGAAACCACCCCTGGTACGTCAAAACGAAAAGAAAAACGAAAACAGCAAGCCTAGTGAATAAAACTTCAAATGGCGACAACCGCCAAACTTTAAAACTAAATTCTCGACTGGTCCCGATCGGGGAATCGGGCAGTCTCTTTATATACCTAGCTCGAATCCCCCCTTGTTTTTACTTTGTTCTTAGAAGTTCGCCGCCGTAAGGCCTCTTAACTTTACCAACTGTTCAAAATAAAATAAAGCAACGTATATGCTAACAATCGAAACAATCTACACTGGCAACCCAAAACAATCTATAAATCGGCAGACCCGACAGTAGCGCCACGACAGACGAAAACACATTTTGTTTTTGGGTAGTTGGTCAAACAACACAGCCATAAGAAGAGACGCCGCCAGCTCTAACCAAATATAACGTGCAGTGGCCGAAGCTTGCAGAGAACCCGAGTAAACAACCTAAACCTCGCGCTGGTCGTCGCGGGGTCTTATATTATGGTAAAATATATCAGCGCTTTAGGCGCTTTAAATGTATTAGTTTTTTTGTGTTATCCTTGTTCATATTTCAGGAACGGAAAGGAGTAGGGGCGGGATCATATCCATGCCCTGGCAGGTCGCCTGCTTATGAGACCCTTAGTTTTAGGGTAAGTCCCCTAGGAGGCCCGTTAGAAGCAGTTAAATGTGTAGACGATAGGGAAATTTTGGGTCCCCATTGAGTTATGGGGGTCCCGTAAAGATTCGTTAGGGCGGGTGGCCCTGGTTTTCAGCGAAATGGTTAGTATAGGATCCAATTGGGGTATACGGTTTGAAAAATCGGGAAGTTTTGGTTTAGGATGCGGTGATTTAGGGCCCTAAAGTTTGAGAGTTTAAACGCGGGATTGGGAGTCCCCAAGTACTTACGGGTTGGAGTTAGGTTGACCCGAGTGGGTGATTTTGAATCCTTATAGAGTCCTGATGATAGTTTAATGTTCCCCTTTTTGTTTGAATCCTATAAAAACCCCAAAATTCTTAGACCCCTCGAAAAATGAAACTTTCTCCCTGTTAAGTAAAGTTTATTCCTGATTTATGCATTCCATTTATCCTGTACCGTACAAAGTACATATCAGCTTCCGCCGGCGTGTCAGGATAAACTTGTGGGTCCCGGATCACTGTAAACTGAACCCAAATTGCCTTTTATCGCAGTGGACTTTGTACGACACTCCGTCAAATCCTGACACCCGGACACAAGCACAAAGTAAGTACATTATTTAATCGACTAACAAACATGTATATATGTTATGGCCCACGGGTGCGCACCGGAATCGACCCTGGGGCACCTACTTTTCTAACTCGTTAAGTCCGATTGTGATGAATCGCGAAGTCTCTCCCCCTTGTCCCCGGCCGATTCGACTACGCATCCGTCTCACATTTCACTACGAAACAATAACATAATAGTACAACAATATTTTTTCCATAATGTACAACAGTCCTGGGATCGATCGGATACCTCTGCAGTAGCATTTTGGTTCAGTTTTGGTGCGTAATCACCCCGCGCACCTCGGGCTGGTGGAGCGTGATAACACATTTATAGAATACGATACAATTTTTTTTTCATTCAACACAATTATAAATGACACATCAATAGATTCCTCGATCACGCTCCACCGGTATCCGACCGCCCTTTATACACTACATTTTGAGGCCTTTATGGCCTGATTTTGGATATCTGAGATTCGGCAAAAACTCGGGCTGTTACAAAACTAATAGTCCGGAAATTGGCAGATGGGAATTGGGGAAATTGAGAAGAGAGGAAGTTAGGAAGATGGGAAATTGGGAAGAGAGGAAGTTGGAAATTTGGGAATATGGGAAATTGAAAAGACGGGAAGTAGGGAAATTGGGAAGAGAGGAAGTTGGGAAATTGGGAAGATGGGAAGAGAGGTAGTTGGGAAATTGAGAAAAGAGGAAGTTGGGAAGATGGGAAATTGAGAAGAGAGGAAGTTGGGAAATTGGGAAGAGAGGCAGATGGGAAATTGAGAAGAGAGGGAATTGGGAAGTGGGGAAATTGAGAAGAGGGGAAGTCGGGAAATTGCAGATGGGAAGTGGGGAAAGTGGGAAATTGAGAAGAGAGGAAGTTAGGAAGTTGGGAAGATGGGAAATTGGGAAGAGAGGAAGTTGGGAAATTGGAAAAAGATGAAGTTAAAAAATTAGGAAGATGGGAAGTTGGAAAATTCAGAACAGAGAAGGTTGGGAAGATGGGAAATTGGGAAGATGGGAAATTGAGAAGATAGAAAGTTGGGAAGATGGGAAGTTGAGAATTTGGGAAGATGGGAAGAGAGGAAGTTGGGAAGATGGGGAGTTGGGAAATTGAGAAGAGAGGAAGTTAGGAAATTGGGAAGAGAGGAAGATGGGAAGTTGGAAAATTGGAAAGAGATGAAGTTGGGAAATTGGGAAGATGGGAAATTGAGAAGAGAGGAAGTTGGGAAATTGGGAAGAGAGGAATTTGGGAAGATGGGGAGTTGGGAAATTGAGAAGAGAGGAAGTTAGGAAATTGGGAAGATGGGAAATTGGGAGCTGGGAAATTAGGAAGAGAGGAAGTTGGGAAATTGGGAAGATGGAAAGTTGGGAAATTGGGAAGAGAAAAAGTTGGGAAATTGAGAAGAGAGGAAGTTAGGAAATTGGGAAGTTAGAAAGATGGGAAATTGGGAAGAGAGGAAGTGGGGAAATTGAGGAGAGAGGAAGTTGGGAAATTGGGAAAATAATTGAGAAGAGAGGAAGTAGGAGATGGGAATAATAATTTCCCGTCTTCCCTATTTCCCAGCTGAGAAGACGGAAAATGGGGAAGATGGAAAAACAAGTAGTGAGGAAATTTGTGTGTCTAATTGCACAGACACACATAAATAGTTAAAATCTTCCCCGGGAAGTTGGGAAGCCCCTAAAGGTGACATGGGCCAACCCATCTAAGAAGTATTTCCTGCTCCAGATAAATTGCTTTTAAAAATTTATTAGTGAACTTCACTTCCTTAAGGCTCTATTTCATGAATAAAATAGATATGAACTAGTATACATTACACAGAGTAAGCCGCACAGGTGTCAAACCTTAAAAGATAGTTCTTAAACCTTGCTCTTTTACTATTGTAATATCGACGTGACGCTGCTGCATTACACACTTCCAACGCAATGCCCATACGACTCCGGCTATCGTGACTTCAAGGGCGGACCTGATGGGTTTAAATTGCTCGAATTTTTTTTCCACTTGAGTCAGGCCCAAGAAATGACGGAGCTTAGCAAGCCGCAGGGGCGCTTCACAGGATGTGTTCTGATCCTGCCGGACGGGTTGCGCACGTAGTCTACGAGGTACGACCTTTGAGGTCCCCAGGGAGGTCGGCTCCGTCACCTGCTCACAGGCCAAAGAGACCGTACCGCTATTCCCTCTCCACGTTTAACATGGGAAGTGTAAAATTTTGAATGTGTGATCGAAGTCAGTTCCTACTTTATCGAAATGACTACTTTATTTAACTTAGCCAGTGGCCCCCACTAGGGTCCGACAAATCCCTAGACGTTTAACGTCGGAATCTTGCGTCTAAGTTTCGATTCTGGGTGCTCAGCGTGAGTTTACTTTTTTGCGGTACCGTTCTCTTATGAGTCGCACGAGTCGTACCTATACAACAATCGTGATTAACAAACTTAATTGTAATCGGCGAGTCACGCTGAGGTTTGCTTCTTCGATGCGCGTGTCAAACCTGAACGTGGGTCGTCGATTTGGGGTGACAGATTTCAAACCCCTTTTAGTTCCTATCGCTACATAGGTCAGCAAAACACTTGAACGATTTGGGTTTACACTGAGCTTTTATTGATGAGTCACAAGAATTTATGGGTACATGGACAGTTACGTATTGTACGGGCGAATAGAACAAGCATTATGTCACAGATATGGTACGCGAATACAAAAATGAGCAGAGCATCAATTGGGACGGGTTGCGGCGTCATCGCCTTTTTCACTGAACTCTCACAGCTGTGTCAAATCACGGCATATACTGTGAAGCCTTATCTTATGACAGCTGTGCTTACCTTACTCATGAAAAACAGTGGGTCAAGTTTAAATTCAGTACCGGTAAGTGCTACGGCTAGTTATCGATAATATAAATGCGCCATCGAACTAACTATTTGCTCGGTACTACATTTGCTAACAGAGGAGGTAGTCCGACACAACAATAGATTCAGGTAAGCGAAAGGCGGAAACGAAACAAGGTATGCGGGGTTAAGCGTACTGCAGGACGTTTGCGAGACTTCATCTTGCTTATTCTAATCACGAGACTATGGTACATGATAATCAGTTATTTATAATCGCAGTTAGTAGCGATGGGGTTAGCCTATGACAACATAACACAACAATGATACAACAATACTTATTAATGCCATGACAAGATTATGAAGTGCTCCTCGGTACGACTCCTGAATTCTATGATGCGACAGTGATACAATACAACAACTTTTTCCTACTCGTACACATACATACTCTAAGCGACCTTGAAATTTTCAATAGCAGAAGCAAACAGACTGGTTAATCTTGGATCTCGTCTCCTATGCGATCGTTTCACAAACACATTGGTAAAGCGATAAAATTTGACCTTAAATTGCAGATAATCCATGATCCAAATGACTGCCAAGAAGGGACATTTCGAGTCCACTAATATGAATTATAACGCTGTTAAAAATAATCGGCCGGACTCAGGTTTCAAACAGCTCAAGGGTCCCGGTAGACTGTGGTTGGGACCGAACTTTAAGCTTTTCCCAATGCAAAACTTTGTCTACTTTACTATGCCGATTGTACCTGTGATTTTAATTGAAACGAGTAATATTAGTGGTGAGGCCTCGTAAGCCATCGGCATTACGCTAATGGTACTAAAACCTACGTTATTTTGACTTGAAAAACGTTCAAAAACGAGCTCTATTTGATACTTAAACCTTAACCGATTTTCGGGCAATTTCTGCCGATGAAGCGGGGCAGTAAACAGGGGCCCCGGTTGTCAGAACAGCCGTAACAAATTTTCTAGCTTAATCCTACTCGGTTGGCTTCCTTAGATTGTTCGGTTCGCAATTTTCGAGCTAAGTATGAACACAATTCGATTTGGTCTGGGGAAGACTTTTGACTTCCAATAACTCCTCGATTTGCCAGCATTTCTCAGTGTCATTTTGCACAGGGGCTGGGCTCGACCTTACGTGTCGATTTTCTAGGACCGGGTCAACGGTCCTCAAAAAATGGTCCGTCGGGCCAAGGCCCAATAGACTCGATGTCGCATTTTGGCGACATCTATAACCTTGAAATTTAAAATGTTATCACTGGAAATAGAACTTATCAACACTGGGGAAAATAATATTTTCCCTTCCTCAGCTAAAATACGTGTAAAAGCAAGACCGAAACAGACTTGCGAAAATAGTCTAATTTGTGAAATTTGGCTGCAATCCGAACGATGGTTGTGCTGTTCGGGGTTGAATTGCCTATAACTTTTGAACGGGCCACGGCTTTGCCGGGCTCAATAGCTTAAACGAAAGGCGTAAAGGGCCTCTATATATACGAGAAAAATCATTAAAATTCCTAGGATAACTATCAAGTTATTAACGTGTAAAGTTCGGGTAAGGGCGGACCCCTATCGGGCCGTCGGGTTTGTGATTCCGACCCGATAAAGTAGAGTTGTAGTATGAGGTCCGATAACGGACATCCCTACGAAGAAACAGCGATAGTTTCAACAAAATTCCTGGAGAGAATCTAAAATTATTTCAATTTTAATCTTGAAATCATATTTGTGGTGTGGTTAGGCCACTTCAAGGCCGTCGTGTTTGGGGTTCCGACTCGAAATCGACGAGTTTCGGAGTCCTATTCATTAGTAGACAGTATTACGAAAAAACTGCCAAGGTTTCAGCAAAATTCCTGGAATAGATCCGAAGATATTTAAATTTTCACACTCGGGTGGGAACGAGCCCTTTTTGGGTCGTCGGGTTCGTATTTCCGACTCGATATTTGAACGTTCTAGGTGCTAAATCGATCGCTCGGATCCTCCTAGAGTTCCGGGTAAAGTTTTAACCAATTCACTGGGGTAACTCTCGAGATATGCCAAAGGTGCCTGAGTGAGCTACCTCGCTCACGGGGCGTTATGTTGGTACGTCTATGTAAGTTTCAATACGAAATTTTAGCAGGCGGACATTGCCTCGGACCCTATTGTCTTGTTAATAAAATTTGAACAGATTCCTCACGTAAATCGATCCACAAAGACCGGTTAACTACTACTAACATAGAATCAAAACGGCTGGACGGACTCTCGTCCAGAGAAATCGTAAAACGCTTGAAATCTTGAAAGCCAACTTTGGCAAATCCTAAATAAAACGTGCACGTATGTGTATGACCGTGGATGATTCGGAGTTCCTATGATTTGTTTAACCTCGGTCGGCTCAAACTAAAGTTTTCAATCTTATCTCGACTCAGAGAATCGTGCAAAAATTCTTGGCGCGAGTGTCGCGTCCTTTGTACCCTAACTCTGTGACCGAGGGAGGTTCAGTACGACTTCGAGGGTTTGTTCTAATCGTGTGACTGGCTAACGGTGGGAGCGGATCCGTGGGACAAGCTAGGACGGGCAGGGCTATCATGAAAAGGGAAGTGTGGACAGGGGAGGCAAGATGCTATACAGTGATACTCTTACGTTATTCGACCCTACGGGCTAACTGATAACTTTGCTTCTACCTCTTTGGCATGTACGGTAACCCTAACCGCCTCCCTGTCCACACTTACAGTCCTTCGTTCCAACGGTCGTCGTCCATCGCGCGTGACCATCCGTCCGCCAAACCAAAAAGAAAGCCAAGTAAAACAAGAAGCAATGAGCGTGCAGAAACATTTACTACTGAAGAGCGCCAGAGCGGGTCTGCAAACCGACCGCACTCTGCGCTGTCGAAGTCATACTGAACACTCGTGAATTAGTGCGTCTCCGCTTTTATACTCGGATTTGAAATTTTAAATTTTGTGACCGTTAATGTGCTTATTCAGCACTTTTGGTCCGATTTTTTATCTAATATGATTTAATTAAATAAATACTCTTATCGGTCACATTCCAATCATATTTTGGACCGAATTTAATATAAAAGTTTCTTAACTTAATGCAGCATCTCTAGCAATTTCTAGTACATTTCAGCTAACTGTAGTAGCTTACTCCAGAACTGCGGCTCTACTATGAAACATCGTATTGAGTCGGCACAGATAAGAAGCTTAAAATGTAGTGGTAGGTTCCGACGACTTCAATATAAACTTTATATTAAACTAGTGCAAAGTGCGCTTGCCTGATAAGAAACTTCACATAAAGTTAGCAATAAATAATGAGTACATCAATTGAGTGGTTATTCGAGACCAATATAATGCGGTGCTTGCAACTTATATCAAAACAGTCAGCTTAATATAAACTGACTTAGCTGAGTGCTGATAAAGTGTAACTACAAGGGCTGGCCAGCGGTACCAAGTTCAAAGTTTCTATAAGATTTATGTTAGATTTCTATTACTTTATATAGAGCTCAATTTTATATAGATTTAATATGGACCTGTTTGTTTGCTTAATAAGAAATATAGTTAATATTAACTAGTTCAAATTCGGAGGAGAAGAGAAAGAAGCGGCTCAAGTAAACAAAACAAAGAAAAGAGGGCAAAGGGGTAAAAAGGGGTGGGGGTCCTCGGGGAATGGCCGGAGTGCCAAACGAGGTTCGGATTCGGACTCAACAAGTCCGACCGAACGACATGATATGTAACAGGGCCGTATTCTTCGGTCTACGGGGGGGGGAAATAAGCTCTTGGGGGAGGGTCCATGTCGAATTTTTCAAAAACGAGGGTGTTTTAAACGGTTCCCCTGGGTTCGGGGTATATTTTTCTGTGGTGATTTATGTATTTTTTAAGTGAGGGGGTTACACGTCGGTCGTGGCGTTACTTTATGTTTTTTTCGTGGGAAGGTGTACTTAAAAGTGGGCACAGCGGGACCGGTCCGGGCTCAAACGAAAGCCTCGGTTCTAGGGATTCTAACGATGTCCTATACATAATTTTGTGTTTGATACTCGTTAAATTATTTAATTACTTGTATTTTATCCGTTTACGTACATACTTATTTGCTCCTAAGTCCGTGGATCCGGGTTGGATTTCCACGAAACCGGTCTCATTAGATAGACCGTAAAATTTCCTATAATAAATGTTAAGTACGATATTTTGGAATTCCCAACGGTTCCGGAGTTATGGACCGGAGCCGATACTTTCGGTACCAAATTTTCTAAATTTTGTTTCTTATCTCAACCAGTGCGAATGAACGCTGGTAAATAATTTTTCGTAAAGTCTTACGAATTACCAGTGTGGCGATAACTAGCGAGCACTGGTAAATTTTATACTTTCGGTTTTCTCTTATAATTTTCAGGGAATTTTCTCAATTGCTTTTCGCTTTCGAGCGAACAGTCACAGCTTTTTGTGGTCCTCATTCGTGAGGACGGTCGTGACGGGTATCCGTCACGGCCAGTCGTTCTAATGACAGTTTGCGACAAGTTTTGGCAGTCCTACCAAGCGGGGCAAGGCTGTTCCTACGTATATACCGGTATCGGGGTCAACGGGGAAGAGACGTACCGTCCTAAAATTCTCTACAATTCGAGTATGGCAAGAGCTCGCCGTACTCACGTTCTGCACCTATAAAATATCAGTTTGCGTGCGTAAAACTCTTTAACTTTTCCTATACAATCATCCCAAATAAGTTACCCTCTATCAATTGTGCCTCCAGTCTAGAAATTACGGAAAATACAACAAAATATGACAAACGGCACATAATATCATGGTACAATGCAGGCGCTTTTATGGCCTGTTTCACCCAATGGAATAGTACAATTATAACACGACATAATCATAAAAACGGTATGCAATGGCAACAATAGGGCGGCGCTTTTATGGCCTTATATAATAACATCGAACGGTGTGAATATAGTATAGCACTCATACATAAATGGTTTACGAATATTGTCCCAATCAAGCGGTTGGATCGTGTACCTGAAAATACATATACGAGCAGCAACAACGGTTCCAACGGTACACAATTATGTGATACGATCGAGATATATATACAGGAAACAAGTGCCTTTATGGCCATCAAAAGTATAACGAGAGTGATATTAATAGTACGCAATTCAAGTATATATATCAATGACGCCTTTATCGCCAACGATGGTACTGTAAAATCATAATAACGCCAATACATATACCAAAGCGTGCCTTCAGACACTACAATCAACATGTATATTGATGGATATAAATATCTGTATATACGGTTACAATTCCTTGACGATTATCCATCCCTGAAATATCAATAACGATACCCATCTTGATCAAAACGATGTCGGCGGTGCAGGCCGAAATACTGAGAATGCAAGTCAGTTACATAGCGGGACTCTTTAACCTGATTATTCCGGACTCGTGTCATCTACCTTTATATAGATATATGGTGCTATTGAATTTGTTCCGAGTACGTACATACATACCTTGATTTCAGCTCTATTTCAATTATTTACATATGTACCCGATGATTTCTGATTTGTTGTAATTATGTACTTATGTACTTATATAGCTGTATTGATCTCGCGATTTATTTCAATTACTGGTTTACGTATATACGGTAATTCCTAGTTTGTGCCAGTCAGGCAGTTTACATATGAGGTGACAACAGGGCTTTGTAGTCGATGGGTATATATAGAGGAACTCAGTTTATATATTCGCTTGCGCCAAGAGGCGATTAATTGGTTCTGCTTACATAGATGTACGTATTGCAATGCGACGGTGGGTTCCGTACTCTTTTGGGCTATTCCCGTCGGGGGTCCCAGGCTGGGGAGACTCTAGTGGCTGAATTCGGAAATGTTGACCACTATACATGTGGTCATGATTATTAGGAGCTCATCTAAATGTTGACCATTACACTATGGACAGGATTTTTGGTGTTCGCTAAAATGTTGTCCGTTACACTGTGGACGGGATTTTTGGTGTTGGCTAAAAATGTTGTCCATTATACTGTGGACAGGATTTTTTGGTATTCAAAAAAATGTTGTCCATTATACTGTGGACATAATTATTGGTGGTCGAAAAAATGTTGACCATTGCACTGTGGTCAAGATTATTTGTGTTCGAAAAAATGTTGACCATTGGGGTGTGGTCACGATTATCGTAAATGTTGACCATTATTGTGTGGTCAAGATTATAGGTTTTCGATAAAAGTTTGCCATTAGGCTGTGGTCAGGATTAATCCACCTCGTAACAATCCGTATGGATCTGTTCACTATTAATGTGTATTTTGTTCAGTAGACAAACATGCTTTGCCGGCGGACTGAACCTGGGTTGTTTTTGGGGCTAGCCACTACGCTATCTGGGAGCTGTTTGGTTCGTTATGGAGCTTCACAGAGCGAGCGTACAACAACGCACGCGCAAAACCATGCTTCTCGGCCAACTGGCAGTTAGTGGATCGCGTTGATAAATGTGCCAGTGTAAGAACTACAGGGTTAATGATGTGGTACAAAGTTGTGTTTTTTTCACTATTTATTCGCTTCCCACACGCGCCGAATTAATATTCCATAGTTTTTATATAGTACGTAGATTTGCCTTTTGGGAACTTTTACCTCAGTGTCATATTGTGGCAGTGTAGAATTTTTTATCGTGATCCTCGGCTCAAGGTCTGTTTCATGTTTTTGTTTTTCCGATTTATGGCCACTGTTAATTGTCATTTTACAGAAAACCAAAAATTGCCACGTTCCAGTGGAATGTAGTGATTGCTTCATTGTGCTGTTGGGCGACGGCAAAAGAAGTCAGACTACGGTATTAATTTGATATTCGTAAGTACTTTTTCCGTATTTGGTCAAAAATCAGCTCGCATATGAAGGTCTTACACAAGGTTCTATAGAAAGTGCCGAATCTTACGCTTAGGCTTGTACAGTAAGACGGTGCTATATTTGGTGTTAGGCAACAGCCGGCTTTGTATCATTAAATGTTGACGCGTAGTAGCTTAACAATAATGTTATGTGCGCTATACTACCGCATTGCGTGGGTATTAAATACTATTTCTGAGATGGTACTAATTCAGTACAAAATCCTTACATGTTGGTAGTAGGGGATTATATATATGCATCCAAAAGTTCCGGTATTGTTTATAATTCACTTGCTATACAAAAGGAGTCTTTTCTTTTAGCACCCCAGACCATGCTCAATTTTTAAGATATAGTAATAATTTTGGTACCATTCGACTCAGCTGGATCAGAAAATATCAGTCTCGACTATTTTTATGACGTTTTTTTTTCGTTTTTTGGATTCACAGTGGTACCCAAAATTTTGGAAAAATATTTTATCGATAAATGTATACTTTTATGTAACAGTCGAACCGCTTTAATGAGCTAAATCGAGTGGTGCACAATCCATCACATTCACATCAGCTCACGGGTTAAGGAGTTTTTGACATTTATGTGAAATTGTAGAGTCTAAGTCTAACCCATAAGCCATTTATATACTCTACTTTTAGTACCATTTTAAGTATATATAGAATTTATTATTGTTACCGGCGTTCACCGGATAGCCGCTAGTAATTTTTTGTCGCTCGCGAAAGCCGTTTCTTATCAGCAGTTAAATGGGCCGTCGCACTACCGATTGCGGTGTATACTTTTACTGCTGTAACAATCGAACTAAACCAGACTACCGCAACTTTTCGGTGTATATAATCGCCAATAATCAACATGCAAGGATTTTCTATCTTCTGGTGCCATGTTGTGTTGAAGTAGCAATATAAACTGACACGAAGCGAACGGATTTTCCACTGAGGGTGCTAGCAGGAAAATCGTGAAAATTTCTTCTTTTTGTCTGTCGCTGTCATTCATAACTCATTTTGGAGTGGCCGAATCTCGCCAAATTTTTTTGTTCGATAGCATAAGTGATGCCGATGTGCCGTACAGTTGAATGCGAATTGCTTCGTCCCGTCTTCTGGTCAAAATGGCAAAAAACAGGTTTTTAATGGTTCTTTGCCAAATCTGGCCACACGGATAGCAGTTTTTCGCAGCCCATATCTTGCGACGAAGGCGAAAAATGGAAACCACTTTGCAGAATAAGCTCGTCGAGATCTACAACTTTGGTGACCACGACTTTCTTGTGAGACCACTCCTTGGACGGCTGTGGGCAAGAAGAATGTGGTTCGTTACTGGGTGGCCGCAGCCCCGAAAACCCCTGAAAAGGCCAAAAAGACTCCGAAGAACCCCGAAAACTTCGCACGTGATACATATGTGTGTTTTTCATTTCACTGTGATCCTTTAGTATTTGCTAATTTTTCTGCAAAAACTTGGGAGTAAGCGTCGACACTGAAGCTGACGTCAAGCTTCCGAAAATTTTTTTCTTGACATGTATCCCCCCCGACCAAGGTCAAATCAGACAGCTTGCATACGCTGGTAAATAACGTCAAAGGGCACTAACGCCAAAAATGCTATATAACGGTAATCGTGCACAAATGGTTTAGCTTGCTAGAATAAGAACTGAAATATGCTTTGAATAGATAACCACAAAATCTCGAGAACAAAAATATCCAATTTTGGGTATGTATTGCTTTTGTTACTGTAATTTTCGATTGATTGGAAGTGTACGGCTTAAATTTTGACAGTGGTTGAATATACATAAGCTGGATACTATACTTACCTACTGGAGTGGGCACAAATATCGAACTGGAGGGGGCACCAATATCAAACTGGAGGAGGCACCAATATCAAAACGGAGGGGATACAGAAGACAAACTGGAGGGGACCAATATAAAACTGGAGGGGGCACAATTATCAAACTCAAGCGAGCATATATTGTAGCTACAGTAGCACACTAGCTGCTTTTGACGCAGCAATAACTCGTCCGTTCTGCGGTTTTGCAACACAGCCAATTTTATTGTGGCGGCAATGTTTTTGCTTCTGCTATTGAGCTTGCAATAAAAGCCAATGTTATTGCCGCAGCAATATTTTAGCTTGTGCTATTGATTGCGCTATGTTACAATATCATATTGCCATGACAATATTGTTTTCTTACAACATGGTCGCTGCAATAGCCTACGGTGTGCAGTTTGTGCACGCACTTCTCTGTGAATGATGCATTAGTTGAGCCCAATTATTTAATTGCAACGGTGCTAATAAGTTATAATAGGTTTATTTTGATATTTGCTACCTCTGTTAACGCTGAAACATAGAACCTCGAATTTTTTGAAAGAACCCCGAGACACCCTGAAAATTGAACCGAGGTTTCAGTCGCCATCCTGTACGTTAGCCCTTTGCCAGAAATATTTTAAATTTCGCCGTGTTTAGGTTATCAAGCACGTTGGATACGATGGTTTTGCTATCTAGAGTTCGCTTGACTATATTCCTAACTTGACTAACTTTTTCTTTGGGTTTCAAGGGTTTTACGGTTGACGAAACCGATTTCCAAAATGTACTGTGTTCTCATTTGTCCGATTATGTATTTCGTGCATGTTATCCTGAATGGCTTATGTAGGTATGTCTGAAGGTTGAATACAATGTTTTGGTTATCTAGGTTATCCAAAGTGCATATATGATAGGTTTTCGATGGGTTTGGGGTCAATGAACCTGATTTCTAGCATATAATCTGTTTCAACGGTTGTTTGCTTATTGCGTACAGGTCATCAAGATATTGTGTATATAGGTTTTGGGAAGGTTAAATACGTTGGTTTGATTATTATGGTCTAGCACGATCTTAAGCCTTTTCAGACGTTTTCATTGGGTTTAGGGCCAATGCACCTGATTTCCAGAAAATAGCCTGCCTTCAGTTGTTTAGTTACGTATTGCGTGCAAATCATCCAGAAATGTTATATAAGTTTCCCGGTAGGTTAAATACGAAGCCTGCCATCAGTTGTTTAGTTACTTATTGCGTGCAAATCATCCAGAAATGTTATATAAGTTTTCCGGTGGGTAAAATACGATGGTTTGTTACATATGATCCAGCATGAGAATCGAATGCCTTTTCATACCTTTAGGGTTAATGAACCCGATTTCCATAAAATAGCTGATCTTCAGTTAGTAGTTTCGTACATGGCATCAAAAATAGCCTATACAGCTGGCGTGTCCACAGTCCTCCGAAAAGTGGGGTGATTTCGGGATGCTCCTTGTTCATTTTCGGGCGAAATTTCAAAGGGGAAGGAATAAATTTTGCTTAATATATTAAATATTTCCATATTTTTATGTAGGTTTACTGCCGTGTATGTATTTTCAAGCTATAAAAAGACGTTTTAGCATTAGAAATAGTCGTCATTAATGTTTAAAAACATTTTGCATTACAAAAACTATACATTTTGAGACAAATTTTTTGGTTTTGGTTGGACATGGGAGAGGGGGTGGTTTTGCAAAGTGGGGGCGGACATGGAGAAAAATGTTACGCGCATAGGAGGAATTGCAAAGTGGGGGTCCCCAATCCCCCACAGTGAACAGGCCAGTATAGAGGTTTTTCGATATGCTGAATACAATGATTTGGTTATCTAGAGTACAGCGTTAATATTTTATGTCTTTTCATCGACATTAAATGGGTTTAGAGTCAATGAACCCGATTTCTAGGATATACTGTGTCCTCAGTTGTTTGGGTACGCATTTGCGTACAGGTCATCAAAAATTGTCTAGGTTTTCTGGTTAGCTGAACACGATGGTTTGGTTATTTAGAACCAGCACAAATAGTTAATGCGTTTTCAGTTGTTTTCGATGGGTTTAGGGTCGACGAGGCTTTAGAATTTTTAATGGGTTCAGAGTTGGAGAGGTGTTAGAGTGGTATATACATCAAACACAGCCTGTTACATGTGATTAAACAAAATAACTTAAAAATGAAAGCACCCTCACTTTGTTTCAACCTCCTTTGCGAGTTACTAGTAATATGTTTATTATTAAACATGCGTTCATCACCCTTTTGTTTAACAAATGATAGACTTCAAAGCAGGCCTTTGTCTGGCAGTGAATATTATAGTGCACCTTGTTATGATCTGTCTGGGAGTAGAATTCGGCACTTTATCCGTTACAGTGTGCGCGGTGTGAAAACTTCGTATGCAAATCAGAAAATTTTCGAACAAACGCTAAAGTAGCACTTGCAAATATTAAAATTGTATCGTAGTAAACAAGCCTCTTAGCAGTTAGCCGTAGGTCGTCGACCGTCTCAAAATTTTACCCTACGGCCGGCCGTTTGACGTCAAAGCCAGGGTTGCTCATTCACCCTCAGCAGACAAGAAACCTACTTTTTTCAAACGGAAAATTTCATTTTTTGGGATGGGTGGTTCGATATTGAAAGTAAAGTATTGTAGTTCTTGGTGGTGGTCATTTTTATGCTAACACGTGGTCATACTTTTTGTCATTTTTATGTAGAGATTTGACATGGAATTTTACATTTTAGTAATCCCACTCTGTCGCTAAAATAAAACATCTACAGGCAAGTTAAATAAAACACATAATGATGGCTAGGTGCGATAAAGGATAACAGGGGGCATGCTATGATAAAACATTTCGGGGCTAGTTATGATGAAAAACATTTGGTGTAAGCTAAGGTAAAACACATAATAAAGCCTCATTAAAAGGGCTCAAATGCTCATTCTCATCCGCTTTGATTTTCCTGGGGGGGCAGAAGGATGCGTATCCCCTCCAGCTGCATATTTGGGGAGGCACTTCCCACTGCATCGCTGATCACAGGTTTGTGAACTATTCCTTTCATTATGTTACTCAATTGTTTCAATCCTTGTAAAATGTTTTGTTGAAAGCAGACATGTCTCGTTACATTCAAGATAGGAAAACAAGGTATGAATGTTATGTTTTGTTTTCAGCGTTTAGGAACTCTTAATGCCAAAAATAAAGTAACGTGCTTTTTTGATGCATCATCGTGGTGCAAAAATTAAAATACTCTGCTGGAGCAAATTAAATATTCAAGTATAAACGAGGTTACATGGCTTTCCATATAACGTCAACCGATATGTCTATATAAAATAGGTTAACGTGAACATAAATTTTTAAGATCAATATTTATTTTCTATGTGCTCAAGCACGTTTCGCTGGAATAGACTGGCAGTCAGCTAGGCTCGATGTCAGTTTAAAATTATTGGGTATGCTAAAGACTAGCTTGGAGCTATGAAAGAGTGACTCTGAATCTGATCCACCTCAACCTGCGAACTTATCACCGAAATAATTTCTATTTCGTATTATGTTCAATAAAATTTTTGTGGTGACGGCTAATTGAACGTTTCGGTCGAATTGATGCAAATCAGGTACGCAAAGACCGCTGAGCCGTTTCCGAACTATTGGTAGACGTTTTATGTATTAATAGAAATGTGCGTCGCTCTCCGGCAATGAAGTTATCGCATGTTAAAACTTTGACGTTCAACGAAATGCTGCTAATATTTTGCTTCACTTGTTATTAAACGTGCATTTCAGAGTATTTGAATGTTTAGTATAGCCTTTTCATGATAATATTATGTAGTGTACTTATATGTTATATTGTTAAATTTTGTTTTATCTATGCATAAAAAGAAAAAAACACTGACGGTATTTATTCAGAAGCAATTCTCTTTACACGACCAAAATTTTACTTGGGGTCGTAGGGCTTGAGCTGGCCCCAGCCCGGCGAGGACTGTGTACATCCAGGGGAAATTACCCATAATTAGCCGGTGGAAATCCGCGCCTTTAGGTTTATTGTATGTCTCAAAATTATCTTTTTTAGTACTTTCATGTATTTACAGCATTGTATCGTATTTGTTTGCATAATTACCTACCAAATCTACATAACGAGCTTCATTTTATTTAGAATTTTATCGCGAATAGCTAATATATAATCATTACTATTGAGTTTTGTTATTATCGTTTTTATTAGGACGATCAGTTTTGACGTATCTTCAAAATACTCTGCGGGTTGGGATTGACCTGGGTTAAGCCAAAATCTACCTAGGGGGAGCCGCCTAAATCCTCGAGGCAACTCAAAAATGCTGGAACTTCATTTCTTCTGTGCGAATACATGGTCTGTTTATAAAAATTTATGCCGTTTAGAATCCTTCCATAATGACAAAACCTGTCATTTTGGAGTACCAAACTCATGTGCAGTAAACTATGGCTGCATAGTCTTTGACTCTGTATATTTTAGCAGACGTACATTTGTGGACGCTAACTATAAGTCAGCCCTGAATATACCCTGGTTTAATAGATTTAGTGTATGTAACATTGGTAGTATATATATTCCTTCTACGTAATATTATGCTTTCTCTTTCAATTTGATCTCTAAAGCTTTTGAATTTTACTCAATATGTAAATATTATATATAAGATCCTTTTGTTAGCATTTAAATATTTATATAAGGTCCATTTATTCTAGCACTTAATACAGTCACGTTTAGAAATGAACGCAAATTTTTCACGAATCGTTCCCGAACTATTCGCGAATAGCAATTGAACAGCTGTTAAATGTTCGCGAACGCTCCGGCAAAGATTTGCTTTTATTTCTGAGCGTGATTTTACATTAACACCCATCAAACAAGATGTAATAAAATCTGCTCAGTAAAATATCAAGGGTTTAGAGGCCAAAATGACATTAATAAAGAAAACTGGTTAAAAATGTGTGTGTTCTCGGTGAAGTTGTCCCGATAAACTTTTTTGGATAGGCTTACATAGCCAAGGATGCTTTTAATGGCTTGAATTTTATTGGGTTGTCTATTGTCTCTGAATTAACTTATGCAGGTGTATTGTGTGACGCCTAGTTTTAAATGGTGTTCCGTTTAACGTAAGCCTTAAATAGCTAATGTTTTTGTTAAATTTCTCATGTTCTATTTATCATCAACTATGATCGGTTGTTTAATACCAATATTCTATTGTCCATTTAAGTAAAATGGGTTTGTAAGCACGGCTCAACATGAGTTGAATTGTTTGATGGTTAATATGTAATTTGAAATATTTTTGTTGTAGAATGCAATTATTACTATTAGTTATACTTACAAGCGAAATTTATTTAGACTTGCTATCACCAGTATTTGCTCAAAATAGCAAGAAAGGTATGTGTCTATGCTTTGTAAACCTTGAAAAAAATAACGTCATATAGTTAAGTGAATAAGCAGCTGGAATGTTTGGACATGCGGTGTTCTTGAAGCACATTCTTATGACTTTGATTTAATAACTTTACGATTTTAACTTTCTTGCTTAGCAATTTTAGTATGATTAATCAATCATGGAGATATTACTGTTATAAGGATTCACTGCTAACTGAGTTACGACAGTGCAGTCTAAAAACATCGTCTAAGAGGCTGTTTCCAAAGTTATGTTATACGTGACACCCACGATAAAAATAATTTTCGCGTCGGTTCCTAAGGTAAACTCCATTCACTGCGTTGCAATTATGAGAATTTGCCAGCGGAATATCTAACTTTTAGGTTTAATAGCTAATCAATTTTATCACTGTTAGGTTTCCGTACCCATTGTTTGCCGATTTTGGAACGCCATTGGTCTGAACTTTGGAATGATTTGAACTCTAAAATGATCACCTATTTTTGTCTTCTGCCTATTGGTTTTCAAAACACGAGTCATTTTTACTCTATTGCGGCTTAATAATAGCTGTTGAACTAAATCCATTTTTAGAAACATAACTGAAATGTTCAACAAGTGGAAATGTGTTATTTTAGTGTGTCTTGTAAATAAAAAACTTTCCAGCCTGGTTATCAATAGTTCAGCAAAAATACAATTATTGTGAAAGGATACACTACTACAACATTCAGTTATTGAAGAACTTTGTTCACCACTGATATAGTTAGGCAATTTGTACATTGCTGAAATAACTGACGCCTTTTGAACGAACACTGAATAATAATATGTTTTATTTATAGAACTATATCAACCTGGAACGGCTTTGAAACTATTGTCGAGAAGCCATCGAACAGAGCTTCTGCCAATAGCGCTGTTAATCGTTTTTCAATTTAACATTGTCGAACTGCATACGAACGATATATCGTCCGTTTCTGTAATACATAATTAATACGTCTTAGTATAACAAGTTCCGAACAAACAAAATGAAAAACTTAGACATCGTATAAACATTTTTATCTTGTCTTTTCCCTGAGCAATATAAAATGTTAGTTTGCGTTCATCACAATGTAATGTTCACACGCCATCGATACATCATAAATTGATGCAATGCTTTTGTAAATACTTATGCACATTTGGATGCTATATATTGGTCTTTACGAATAAATTATGTAGTGAAGTATAATGTTGCGTCTCTATTTTAATATTTTGTAAATGAATACTTTTTCAATGTTTGTGTAGATGCAAAGATCTTGAACAGTACTACAGCTCAAGGTGTGTCAAATAAAGGTACACAACTTCCATCTACTGTATCGCGGTCAGCCGTTGCCAAAACTTCAAGACCTGTAGTTGTCAGCACACCTGAGTTTCCTAAGAAGAATATTGAGGAAAATCGCGCAACAAATGCCGCTCAACAGAAAAAATCTGAAAATGTGCGTGAAGTTGAGGACGCCGAAAAGCCTTTTGTTGCGAAGGGACAATCTCCGGATATTTCTAGCCGGCAAGGCGATTTCGATGGTAAGTAAATATGATTTTTACCCCAAGAGCCCTCTTACCATATTTTGGGCCCAAATATAACAGGGAAACAAGGAAATGTGTGGTCTGTTTAGCTCACGAAGTATTCGATGTCGTTGCACACAATACTCAGTAATTAAGCAAATTTGAATCCGTTTGCAACGCGACGACTAATGTCATGACATTATACAACAATAGCACAATCCAGAGAGTAACCGTACTTCGTGTTAGGCTTGTGCCGAGGCAACAAACATATACTGGAACCGGAATTCCGGTAACATTTACTTTGTAATTTTCTACATTTTGGTCCAACTGAGTTATAGTGATCATTTTCCTTTCAAAATCAGGTCAAACAAAATTATTATACTCAACAAATTGCTTTGAAAATGCAAACAGAATAGTTACCTCCTGTAGCATTCTTTGTCAATTTTTAATCTAACATTATAGAAATTGTTCAGCTTTAACTGATATTAACAAAACAACGCAATAAGAATAATTATGGCAGCGTTGTTTGCCTATTCTGGAAGTTGCTGTGCATGCCCAACTGGAACTTATCTTGATATGCTTGTTTAGGAAACAATACATAATAATTCGGAACGTGTCATCGCAATATAAAAACTTAAGAGTATTTTACAATTCTGCCACCGTGTCTAACATAAATTGTTTCTAGATTCACCCACGTCGCTTGTAATTCATATAAATCACTGTATGCTATACGTAGTTAACTACCGTTTCTGCAGGGATCGTGTTTCAAGTAAGGTAACAGTATAGCCTTCCATTTTCCTAGAAGGGACACTAACCCAGGAGTGCACACTGATCGGTTTAATTGCAAGCTAGCGCCTTTTATAACATCAGATACGTTTGAATAAATCAGTTTATCGTTTTCAGCAACCCTGAAAGCCTTTATACTAATAAAGCTATGATCCACGGAATTAGATTAAAATTGAAAATCACGGATTAATACACTGTCCTCGGAGTATTCTAGTGGATACATTACCATTCCAAAAACGCTGCACAGGTCTCAAAATGGTATGAATTACCTGGTTTTCGACATCCTCTAAAACCTTTATAACTGCCGGTTTAACAATAATTTATTGCGTTAAATTGAAATCCACGAAATAGAGGGAAGGGGCTGGGTCATAGTGCATACAATACGTTTACATACAAACACAGGAAATATCCGGAATCGAAATTCAGCAGCACCTGAACCGGAGCCGGTCATTTAAAACGGAACAGGAACAGGGGCCTGGTCTTATAAATCATTATAGTAAAGTAAGCATAGAAAGAAAAATATAGATATTGTGGGTTAAATTTATCAAAATAATCTGTATGTTAAAATTAACGGCTAATAAATACTGTTAACGTTAGACGTTAAGCTGAAGTGGCGAGATAGACTTCTGTCTCTTACTTATTTCATTCCATTCTATTTTATTGTACTATTCTGCCCTTTTAAAAGGAGGGTGTTTATGGGTGTGTTACATAAATGAACGTATATGGGTCCATTGGCTGTCATGTCGAACATCATATGGTAATATTTTCATTCATTTTTGAGATACTTAGAAAAAAACCGACTGGATGGAAATACCGAATTGCAAGGTAAAATTTATCATTGTGCACACAAATAATAACTAGTGAAGCTCGCCTGCGAGCCAGAATTCGAGTGGTGAGAACAATCCCCCGAAGTCTGTTGTAGTAAGCACACACAAACAAAGCCTACACACAGTACGCAGGTGCAGCATTATATAAACCGTGAGTGATGAGTCATAGTTACGCCCGCCTCTTTTGATAGCCAACGTATGCAGTAGACAAAACATCATACAACAAGTACAAAAACAATGAACTAACAATTTAATAATTCAATGAAACCCTAAATTGACCGTGAAAAGAACGTTAAAGAATTCAAACCGACACTTAAGAAAAATCTCATTTTTCATACCAAGTATGAAGCAGAAGTGTGAAGAATATTTGCCACACAATATTTTTGACACTCGCAATCAGCTTGTTGGCCCAGAAAACGCCATATCCGACATTAAAACCAACAATAAGCACACATTTAGGTGCATTTCCTACGACTTTTCACCAAATATGAAATTTGGCGCCAACTATAAGCTTATAGACTCCAGATTGGGAAGTAGTTGAAAAACTTGTTATATATCATTGGAAAGCCCTGGTAAAGCTACATGGAATAGGCCTATTAGTTTGCGGATACCTCGTTTACTTATTGAGAAAAGTCGCAAAAACTGGAGGGGGTGCCCGAAAATGGGCCAAAATGACGTCATTTTGCCCCATAACTTTTCCCACGGCAAAAAATTCAAAAATCGGGCTCCGTCACTACACCTAAATCGACCATTGCGGTTCGAATGAGCTATCTTGCATCAAAATCCGCCCAACCGTTATCGAGATCCAGGTGCGACAGACACACACAGACAGGACCTCCTCAACCCCCCTCCAGAGCCAAAATTAAAAATTCTCGTTCCACTCGGATTCAAATACTTGCTGGCTTCCCTTTCTGCGCAATTATTAAATACCGGATGTGTCAGAGCGTACTTCTACTATTATAAACTATTCTACTATTACGTATGAAAATTATTGTTACCGTTCTGCCAGGACCAAAGTGTTACCTGGTGCCTTTGAGCTGGAGCCCCCAGCTCCAACCTGGGTGATTTGGAAATACCTGTGGATTTCCCCGGGTCACCTATGGGAAAACCGTACCCCAGGCCAACAGGGTGTTTTAATTGCATTTTTTCACGTTTTCAAGCATATTTACAACATTTTAATAACATTGTTGCATATTTATTGTTTGAAGTCCAAAAATGCGTATTTCTGCAGCCTGCACTTCATTCTTCCTTCTTATTTTGTCATAAAAGATCAAATATAAGCAGTAACAGTGAGTTTTGTTACAAACTGTCTTGTTTGGACATTTATTTTACGTGTGGGCCGAAAATACGTAGGTGTGCCGTGGGGTTGACTTGGGGAAGCCAAAATTTACCTGACGGCATGAACTGGGGGTGGAAGAGCCGCCGAAATCCTGATGCAGCTCGAAAATCCTTCGATCCTTCCTCTCTTCTGTGGTGGGGCCAGACTGTAAATATAAGCAGGGATCATGTGGAATCTTTGCAGTTTGCTTTGCATCGCCGTAAGCTGTAGCAATTTATTCGCTACCAGCGATTTTCACTTATTTGCATTGATCTTATAACTTTGTATTACGAATCTAAAAATGTGTAGTATTTGCTGAATTTTGAAGATCTGTAGTTAACCAACTGCTTTATAAAACACGGATAACCTATGATAGGGTTTTAAAACAAGGATAATAGCTCTCTAATACGTATCATCATTAATTTTGGCTATGCCCAAGGCAACGTTGTTTTTGTTAACATTGCTCGTTTTGACCCGTTTCTCAATCATTTTATTAGCTGTGTCCCAACAAAATGCATGTTTTATTATATAGCTAGCAGGCACCGCACAATACTCGCCAGAAATTACTATCGCGTTTCGAACGATCACCGAACTGAAACAGATATAGAACTAAATATTATATTTGCGAAACAATCTCTCACAAACTTCGAACAGCTCTTGAAAAAATTAAAAAATGGCGCTAAAAAATTCTAATACCTTTCGAATAAAATTTTAAATTTTTCGAACGGGCAAAACACGAATGCCGAACGAGTAGCAGTTATTTCTGGCAAGTATTGCAGGATTTTTGCATTTTTGTCTATGACTAAATTTATTGAATAAAAGGTCAATTTTCACACTAGTTGACTAGTTTAGCCGACAGAAAGCGCTTTGTATATTATACAAGAAAGACCACAAAACGTTAATTCATATGCGAGATGGTGCTGGCTCGATAAAAATATACAAAAATGAGCAACAGGCTACAGGAACAGGTTTATTAACTACAACTGGTCCCATGTGCAGCCTTTTACCTAGCTTCTGCTAAATGGGTACTTATCCCACTGTGCAGAATCTGTGCATATTAAGTTCAAATTCGAAGGTATAACCCATTTTAACGGCCATAATTAAATGCCCCAGTCTTACCTCACGTCTGTGTAAGTTTTCTTACAAAAATGTTAGAAAGCTACTATTAAATGTTTTGTTTATCATGTGAAGCAGTTTGTGCAACCAGGTTATAAAAAAATCAAACAAAGTGTTAGTCGTATATCCGTTTGTCGGACACAGCTTCATCGTCGCTTACTGGGCTCTCTAAATTGGGGTGAGGGGGAGGCCCCGGCATTTTTCGGTTCCCCCTGACTCAAAACATGTGCCCCTCAGTTCATGCTCCCTGGCAAAATTTTCAGCGAAAGGAGAGCTCAGGCTTATGGGGTGATTCGTTAGTGACTCAAGAGGAGTGGTTATTAATTACCTTACTTATTCTAAACATTAAAAATTCTCAAGTCTCAAGTTCAGCTCAAGTCTTTTTATTTGTTCTAGATGCTGCCGAACGAAGAATTATATCTTCGGTAAATGAATCGTCGAATTCGCACTTTATGGTGTACTTGATTTCTTTCATTGTGATAGTAGCTCTTGTTTACGTCGCCTACCACAATAAAAAGAAGGTATATTATGTAGTTATGGCGATCTTTATGTTTAATGATTTTTACAGAAATGTATTTTAGTAACATAATATAATTATATTGAAAAAATAAACATGGCTTCTGCATTCGTGCATTCGCTCAAAATTTTGTTAGAGAGCATGAGCCAGACGAAAGCCCTCAGGTTTCAGCACTGGTGGCGCCGAATTTTGCCAGGGGTATCAACTGGAGAGTTGGACTTGATTGACCAGGGCAGGGCTTTCGAAAACTAAAATTTAAAAATTTAGTGTTTTAAAAACGCTACGAAATTACTCTCAGAAAATTGCAAATCGTATCTATTGGGTTAAATGAAAGTTTTCGTAGAATTTTTCTTAATTTTAACGAATTTTTAACTTCGTAAAAAATTTTACTGAAATTTTGTAAAGATTTTATGTCAACCTGTGGACTATTTCTACTGAGTGGAGCAAAATCTTCTAGCTGGAGCCTAATGTTTTTCTAGGGGGGCCATGAACTAGGAGCACCCATTTTGGCAGTGGGCATCGAAAAATTATTAGTACCCCACTTTGAAGAAGCCAATGTAAATGGAACTTTTGTATCCATAACATGTACGACAGTGGATACTGGTTATTGGATGTAAACAGTATTCGCTTTGTATAACTATGTAGTCACTGATTTGCCATTCAACCAACGCAATTTTCTTTCAATGCTGCTCATTTAGGAATTTAATTTTGTAAACGGCACATACTGTGCTGATTAGTACAACTCTGTAAATTGGTGCAGAAGGATGTTGTAACTATTCTTAAAACGGGTCAATTGCTGCCTTCGGACAGCCTGACGCAGATAACTTGTTTAATTCTGTGCTCATTTTGTTTTATACTGTCAAACGTTTGGTACCAATATATATACCTTCAGATTGGTTTATTATAGCAATTTTGGGAAAATTATAAGCACTGAAACAATCATTTCCTCTTAGTGCATAAGCTGATACATTTTGTAACAGCATACATTGCGATGCGACATACATAGCATGTGCTAACCGAATTTTTCGTGCGGTGTGCATTTGTACGTGTGTTATTTTCGTCAGAGGGGCCTCAAAGAATCGAGTAACAGCTATGGCTAAGGGCTAAGCGATACTGGTTGAATCCACCGCAACGACAGGAGTTTGTTTGGAAAGCGTTAAACAGTTAGTGGTTCGCACGTTTTATAACGCATTCAGCTGCATAGTATCAACGTTGTAGCAGGCCCTATCATGCGCACGATTTTTACGCGATAGTTTCTATGCTGCTGCTGACTCGTTGTTCTTGTGCAACCTCCTCTGGGGAAAATAAAATTATTTTTTTAAACTTTACAAATTGCACATTCTTCTCTCGCTTATAAATTGACAGTGAATGGGGCGAGCACTGTTATGTTTACAACAATTAAATTAAAATCATTTTTATTAATTGGTTCGGATTACATTTCCTGAATTTATATCAAAATTATAGAATGGCCAGTGTGGTTGTATGTAGTAGTTTTGCACGCATTTTGTTAAAAATAATTTGGCAGTTATGTACAGAATGTACCAAATTAAACCTGCCGGTACTGTGCCGTCAAAATAATTAGTACGTTACACCTTTGTCATTCATAAACTAGCATTAGATTCACCAGCAGAAAGCTTTGTCGTCCCGTTCGCCAACCGGGCACACCTATATACCGTCAGATACACACAGCCTAAATTTCAGGCGACATACTCGTTTTAACAAGATGATAGTTCATATGAATACTAGAGCTTAACATTAAGATTACGTCTTGTGCTATATACCAAATAATTGTGTGTGTAATGTACAATTTTCAATTAGACAATACCAAAGTGCCTGTGTTATGTATGTACCATGTCTTTAGTTGTTTACAGATACTGGCTTTAATAATCGAAGGTCGAGCACCTCCAAGTGGATCAAGACTATCTCGTCGTCAGCACTCAGGTCGACCATTAGCCCATGGTAGTACACAGGATACAGAACAGCTATTGCCAACTTCACAACAGGAATCCGCTATTTACTGACAAATGTAACCCCCGTTTTCAGTTCATGGGGACGATTGACGTAGAACGCGAGTGCATGAACGTTGCATTACGTACTGACCATTTGATCAGTGTGACTTTCGTATTACAAGCCTTCAATTTGTCAATACCTCACAAGTCTAACTGTTGACGACATAGGTGGATCACAACAGTGAAATCGTTTGGCTGACAAAGTTCACTTTCTAGCATTTGCTACCAAATATAACTGTAGCATTTGCTACCGAATGTCATACGAAAGAGATATATAGAGTGTTACTTGTTAAAGATAATTATTTTATGACTTAAAATTGTTTTAATTTGGTCATTCATTACATTTTAAAGCTATCCTATATGTTACTATTTACGGGTTGCTGTTTAGCACGTTGCGATGCCTTAATCCTGTGATTTGCTTGTTTCTTGGCAATTCATCAAACTAAACTACTAATAGGGCAGAGGTGTATGTTATCTAATCTTCATATTTCGATTAGAAGTCAATCCCGTAGCAACTAATACATGATTCTTAGAGACCCGCGTGCACGCACTGCACACCGTTAGCTATTGGAGCGACCATGTTTATGAAAACACAATTGTCATCGCATTATGCTGTTGTATATATAGTGTCATCAATAGCATATACTAAATAATATTGCTGCGGCAATCATACTGGCTTCTATTGCACAACAGCAGACGCGTCGAGTTATTGCTAAGTTAAAAGCAAGCGGGTGTATGTCCAAAGTGTCCAATGAAACGTCAACGGCTACCACTGAAGTACCAAAATCGGCATTGCACATACCGTTTGCTACCCGCTCAGCACCAATAATTGCGACACCTGTTTCCTGTGATTTTTCTTTCAATTTTGAAACCAGATTACATAAACTATGGGGCAAGCCTGTAACTCATAAATCGGCACAAAATTATAATATCTTCAGCAGAAACTGTATAGACAGCATGTAATAGTTACGACAACCTTACGAATCAAACTTACGTGGTACACGTTAGCTTCCATGTCTCTTTGTTTACGATAGTGAAATGTCATGATAGTGGTAGTGTGAATTTATAACCTATGGTTTTAAATGTGAATGTAAACGATCTAATAAGATATATAGAATATATATGAGTCAATATTATTATAACCACTATCGTGCTGGAAAACAAACTGGCACTGATTTTGCGCTAATGTGTATCAATGTGTGGTTTCATCAGTACGAATGTAGCCATCATAACGACGTCTCACATTGTGTTAATGTACGAAAGCGTATCGAGGAACATTATTATTTGCTAAAAGATTTAAACGAAGCTATGTAAAAGATGCTTCTATGGGTACGAGAGAAGCCAGGTATTTCGACTTCTTGCAGGTTCTGTCAGTTTACACATCCGGGTAAATTTTTTTCTGCCCCATTCATGGGTCCATGTACTTTCCTGCGCGGCTCTACTAAAACAAGCTATTTTTTCTATATTGATACGAAAATTTCTCTGTGATGCAAAATAGCTAAGGTTATCCTGTCTTAGATATTGTTAATTTTAGACCGTCGAAGATTTAGTAGCAGAAATTATTGTTGCGGGCAATTGTACAAACATGCTACATGGTATTTATTTGCTGGATTAATAGCGAAAGTTGGTGTTTCTAATATACTATTTTAAACGCTATTCTTTACGGCTGCAAAAATAACTTAGGAATGTTTAGCTTGTGCGCAAAGTTATACTGACTATCGATCTCGTGGATGAGCCGCATATGGATTACCCGATATTAGCGGCTTTTAACTATTTACAAGATATGTACAATATGATCTGCGGGGTTGGAACGGGCACTTCTCTTTGGCACTCTTTATATTTTTAAGGATAGTCTGTCGGTTATGTTGACTACTGCTGGGCAACGGTCATGAAAGCCGTCGCCGGCCAAAGATATATGCATACGACGGCCGGCCGTTAACGGCTGCAAATCCGACTGTCAACTAACTGCCATTAATTCCCTGCCATTGACGGTTGTCATAGTCAGCCAGCAGTTATGTAAGAATCACTTTAAGACGCGCGTAGCTAGTGGCCACTTTAATATTATGGTTGTAACCATTGCACCCAAAATGTGCACAGTGAACTACTATATATGCAATTAATGTGCCATGGTAATGATTATATCTACATTACAAGTGTAACGGCAGCGACTATGTCAACATTTTGTACGCAGTGGTAGCAATATTTACGTTTAATCCTCATTGATAATAACTACATTTATATCGTGCGAACAATGTAGTTACTTTATCCACATTTCGTGCTTGCAATATAATATACGAATTATGAATATTGTAGTTACAATTACACGTACTCTTTGCTTATTCGGTTAAAGTCAAGCTCAACAGGATGTTCTTGGCCCGCCGACTTCGCAGTGCCCTTTTCCACCTCTGTAGTTTAGCTAGATAGTAGATAGGGACAGTAGGAATTAATATAGTTGTTAACATTGCGCAGGAAGTGTAGATATGGTCGCTACCATTGAACGATCAATGTTGACATAGTCGCTAGGATTACAATTGTAACATTGATGCGGCGAATACCATTGTATATTAGTTGTATATAGTCGTGCAGTTTCTATATTTAATGTGCAGTGTTTGCACAATTATATGCTTAAAGTGGCCACTAGCGGCACGCATTCTAATGTAATTTCTGCGTGATGTGTCGCCGCTCGGCCGTCTGTGGTCCATACATTTGCTACTATATAGCAAGTGAATTACAAACCGTATATATACTGGAACTTTTTGATGCATATATAATCCTCTATAATCAACATGCAAACATTTTGTGCCGAGCTAGTACCATCTTATCGTACTTAAGCATATAACATATATTGATTAATAAACTTAAAATGCATCAATGTTTAATGATAGACCTAAAAGCCAGCCGCGCGAGGCACCAAATATGGTACAGTCTTGTTATAGTCCGCACGAAAGATTGGGTTCTTGCAATAGTACCTTGTGTAAGACCTTCATATACTAAGCAATTTTAAAGCAAATGCAGAAGTATATGTTTGCGAATATTAAAATATTGTAGCAGCCAGCTTCTTGGCAGTCAGCCAGCTTCTTGGCAGTCAGCCGTTCATGTTCTATCGCCCAGTCGTTAAGCTGTCGACCGGCCGTTAGCTTACTGCGCCGGCCGATAGTCGACGGCGGCGGATAAATTTAACGTCCAGTCGTTCGACTTTACATCCAGCCGTGATCCATCGCTACTGTAGACGTTATAGATGGTCATTTATTTATGTCGTATTTATTTTATTATGGTTATGGTTGTAATATTTTGTATAACAATATATTTATTAGTGATGGGCAGGGATAAGGGTTACCATACTTGATATCCCGATAAAACTGTGGAACATATATCGGATAATCCGAATATGGAAAACTATGTCCTAAAATTTTAAGCTTGTATTTAAACTTCACAGAATGTGTACTAGACTTTGCCGTTAAGTGCTACAGTTCTGTTTGATGATGTGTGAAAGATTTGAGGAAACAGTGTTGTTTTGATAAGATGCCTTTGCGCCGATATTGACGGTATAAGCTTACATTAAGTAGACGATTAGGCGTATTTTAGTGAAATGTTTGAAATTAATGGTCAGTATTTAAATTTAGACCTAACGTTAATTTATTCAGAATAAAATTAGAAATTTGGGATATTTCACTATTTTGCTAATTTATACGGGTGTGTTAAAAAGCCGTCAGAGTCAACGGGACGCAAAAGTTGTGGGATTGCCCAAAAACTGCCAATTTACAAGTAAACTTCATCTGGCTAAATACCTAATTTCGGACAAAAACGGCAAGTTTGCGCCATCTGAACATTTTGCTATTTGAATTTAAAAGTCTTCAGGACAATTTGCAACTCCGCAGTGTATCAGTAAAAATCTACTTATTCCCTGAAATTTTATTATATATATGGCTAAAAATTTTTGTTTAGACCGCAACATAGTTCTGCAAGCAAAATAGGAAACCCAACCAACTGCCCATGTCACCTTTAGGGGCCAGACGTTACAACGTTAGAAAAAAGAACAGCTTAGAGCGGGGGCTCGGGGGCAGTAGCCCCCCGACTTGGCTTAGTGCATGGTTCATATTGTGACCTTAGCTTAGGCTGAGACTAACGCTTAGGCTTAGTATATATATCAAGAACGGTACAGCATACACTTCACTTCCGCCCCTAAAAGTTACATTGGCCCAAACAACCATCCAAGGTAGGCAAAAAATTCATTTTGGCGATTCTAAACTACTTGAAAGCCTCTGAAAACATAAAATATTCTTTCTGGACTCCAAATAAGCAAACTAACGTATTCAACGTACAAAAAACTTAATATAATTCCGTTATTGATGCCCGGATAGCAATACATAGCCAGGCAAATGCAAACAAACCACATTCTTGAAATGAGGTTCGTCAACGTTAAAGCTGCCAAATAATAGGTACTACAAAAAAGTGATGTAGAGAAAAGCTGTAGATGTCCATGATCTCATTTCGGTCAGCGGTTTTGTAAACATGTTGGCGATATGTATGCTGACAAACACAGAAACCCGTGTTCTATATGTAGGACCTTTAGCACAAAACTTCTATTTTTTGCCATTTTCACCTAGAAGATGAGATCGGAGCTCTTAAAAATTTTCGATCGACCAAAAACATTGTCGAAATCCTTCCACCGAAAGAAAAATTAGTTATGTGTTACACCGACAGACAAAGAAATTTTCACTATTTTCCCAAATAGCGCTTTCAGTGGGACTCCACTCCTAAAAAATAAAAAATTGAAAAAAAAAGCAGACAAAACCCACACAAAAACCAAACCACAAAACAACACCACCCCAAACAATAAACCTACAAATAAATAACAACAACAACAATTTATACCAAAACAAAAAAAAACCAAAAACCCAAAAAAAAAAAAACCCAAAATATATATACAAAAAATACCACCCAAAAACAACCAAACAACTACTAACCCAAACCCCACACCAAAAAACCAAAAACAACCAAAACCCACCAAAAAAAACCAACACCACACAAAACACCCCAACCCTTTGCTAGCTCTGCTTCAACAAGCTAAAACATCTATAGTCAAAAGTAATCGTTAAAGACAAGAATCTCTTTGCAGAAACTAAAATATCATATAACCGTTCATTAGAGATTTTATTTTCTTGCAAACGGCTATTAAAGACAAAACTGCCCACTTTTTGCACTCATTATTCTGTGAAACCTGCATCAATTGAAAATGTATGAGTCTCAAAAGATCGCAAGTGTGAAAAATGCGAAATGTTGGCTGTGGTTTATACAGATTAAAAATCCTTCAAAAAATTAAAACGGTAAATTATTAGTGAATCTTAATCTGCGTATGAATACATGTTGAGTGTCATAAAAACGCATACATGTGTTTAGGGTGCAATGACAAGAAAAGAGCTAAATAGTTTTGAAAATAGAAGTATTTTGGGTTTATAGCTAAACGTTAACCTGAGATATCACCTGAAGTAAACTGCTTCATCTCGATGGCGTAAGGCAAATATATACACTAATATTGATCGCCTAAACCCAAAATATATATAGATCTAATTATAAGATTTCTTCTCAAAAGGCCACAGGAAAAATATATCTAAACAATTATCTCACATCCTTAATCGAAGATTTGACTTCTCTGCAGAAAAGCCTCGCGAAAATGTCATATCACGAGGCCGCTTTATACATCTATTATATACTATTTTTGGCATAAGTTTAATATTGGGGCAAGAAATGAAAAAAATTTTTTGCTTTGATTTGTTAAAATTTTGATATGGGGGTTTTTAGTATGGGGAATTTATTTTGACATTTTTAGGAAAAAAAATTTTTTGAAAAAAAATTTTTTTTGACCGAAAAATTTGAAAAAAATTTTTTTTTGTGAAATTCACAAAAAATTTTTTGATGCAAAGAAAAATAAAAATATTAATTTATTTTTTGGATTTGATGAGTGAGTTTGGTGAGGAATAAGAGATTTTTTAAATTTTGTTGAGAGTTTTTTTTTATAATAATTTTGGAAATAGAGTGGGTTTGCGTCTTTTTTTTTTTTGTGGTTTGGGAAGTTAAGAAATTTTTGTTTGGGGAGTTTCTGCTTTATACTTTGTCTTACTAATGGGGTGTGTTGTTGGTGTTTAGTAATTGAGGGATTTTTTTTTGTATATGAGTGATGTTGAGGAATGTTGTTGAAATGTTTGATGTAGTGTTGGTGTTTTGAATTTTTTTTTGTGGTGGGGATTTTGTGTTGTTGTGTTTTTGTTTTGTTTTTTTGTTTTGTTTTTTGTTTTGTTTTTTTGGTTGGTATGCGCCTTGGGATCAACAGTCAACCAACGTTTCGGAAGTACCCCAACCAACCATTATAGCGCCCTATTGGTGATAGGCATCTGTTGAAATTAGCAGGTTGATTTATGCCGCTCAAAATCCGGTCTCTTCTTCTTTTAGTTTTTTTTTATTTAAAAAATCATTTCCAAAAAGCATTCATCCAAACAAAAACTAGCGCGTGTGTTTCATTTCTTGGGCCCCGATATTAGACTTATGCCGGATTTTTCACTAATATTTACGTATTAATATACATACATGTATACACGTATATATATGCATATGTATGTATGTTATATATTTACATATACCTCTATATACGGTTTATATGTTTAGTGCAAAGTTGCCATGGTCAAAAGCAACATCTGTTTCAACGATGTTGAGTAAATTTCGGTGATATTTTACACACCCTACGGCTGCACAGACTGTCAAAATACAAACCGAATCCCGCCAGACAGTCGCAGCTTTTAATAACAACAATATTACTAAAATAAATAATTATTTAAAGCTTGTTCTCGTTATAGCTCTTTGAAAAAGTTATTTGTTTCACACAATAGACAGACCGATTTATGTGATTGTGTTAAATTGCCGTTATGAGATCGTTGCTTTAGGGTGGAAACGGACGTTAATAGTTGTTGATTTAATACCGACTATGGTATGTATATTTATAAAATTTCAGTTGTACATCTTCAATTAGCGCCTGTGTGTTTGGGCAACATTCCGTTATATTTTACTGATTTTTCGTTTTGTGTGAATCGTATATATATGCGGATGATGGTGTTTTGTTGCACGTGAGCGGAAGGAGCCTTTTTCAACCAGTCCACAAATACTGTGTTAGTTATGCGATAGGTTAATTTTAATAAGCCGCCACTATGCATACATTTAAAGTTTTAAGCATATTTCTTTAAATGTTAAGCTTACTTTACGCTATAGGTTCTCATTTAGCATGATTATGCTAAATAATTACGACAGTAACACTAAATAAGTCGTATAAGTTCCTACTTAATATTTAGTGAAGCTTAAGGACTGCGTATTTAGCATATTCATGGTTTAAAATTAGCATACTATTGCTACATATTTAACATGAAAGCATTTTGAGTACATGTTGTACGTACCTAAATTGTAATCCCGCACATATTTAATGAAAATCACGTACGATAGTAAAATGTAAGGTTTATGAGTGAACGCGTCGCGCTAAGAATATATCAAAAAAATTTTAGTTTGCATGAAGTTGAAGATTTTGAGTTCTTACAGACATTGATTCGAAGAGCCGTTGTGGAGTTTATGCCACCGAATTCGTCGTAATTAAATGTATGTTTCAGTCACCAAAACGATAGATGGGAAAACGTATCTTCAATTTCATAAGAAATTTCCTGCTATTTGCAAGTAATTTTTTTACTCACCACAATAATTCAAAAGGTATGAGCTTTACAGAATGTCTGGCCAAATAGTCTGCCTGTGAAATCTGATATGTGCCAATACCAAATTCCGCCAAGTAGCCCTGAGGGGCTTCCCAAATCCCTAGAATTTCATAAAATAAATATTTCCAAATACCGGCAATTTATAAAAAAACTAAATTCCAGATTCTGAAGTTCCTAGGATATTTAAATTCTAAACGATAAAAAATTTAACGCACTAGCACGAATTTTTAAAATGAAAACCAAGGTTTATTTCAAACGGGACACATCCCACCATCGCATCCGGCGTTTTCACTTCTGCACTCACGGACACTCACGAACATGAAAGACGGCGATTCCAGCTATAACGGATTTGTTAAGAGTTACCTTTGAAGTAAGAGCTATCATACCGTACTGTGCACTTTTGTTTATACATACCTATCCTAATTTGACTATAGCCGAAACAGAATGTATTTGAAGGAAGTATATGCAGAATGAATCTATGAGTCAATAAAATGAAGGCTACATAATCCGTGAAATAAGGGTAGTCTCATTTTTCAAAGTAGAGTCGACAAAACCCATTTTCAAGTAGTACAAAAAATTCTGACAACGTCGCCTATCTTTGATATCTTCGAAATCATGCCTTGTTTTGTTGGGCTTGCGCTGCGAGCACGCACAATGACTTGGCGCTACCCATATAAAAAAGAATACAGTTTAAGCTTTGTATTCATTCGGTCAGCTGAAGGCTTTGACCATAACGATAAGCAAATTACATTTTTTCGTTCGTGCCTTGCGTCGGATTTTGGTGACTTTGCGTGTTTACTTTCACGAATATCGTATATTTTTTTCAGTAGTTATTTTTTGCACACGTGTGGCTGACATAGCTCTACCGCAGTGTACGTTGTTGCCTTATCTCTTTTGCGGCCCAAGTAACCCTAATTCCCAAGATATTTAAATTCTAAACGATGGGAAATTTAACGCACTAGCACGAATTTTTAAAATGAAAACTACATTTTACTTGCGTGAGTGGCACAAATACGCGGTCCGTTTAGCGCAGATAGCAATCTCTTGAATATTAAAATTCACCATAAGTTGGGTTAAGCAGCAACGGCAACATAATGGATGGGTGATTATAAATTTTTCAACATAACACAAATAATTTCACCACTATAAATTTGGATTAGGCGGGTATAGGATAATGTATGTATCTAAATAAGTTTATTATTTTTCATTTCGACTTAGACTAAAACTTTATACAGACCAATTTTTCAAGTCTCACGTTTTGGATGCTTCTTCTACGCGAGTGTAGCAGGCTAACGCGATGTTATTACGGGTGGTTTATGTAAATTAAATTTTTTTCATTTCCGCCGCGGTCAACATTTGCTTGACTAAAATTTGTGGTCGCTAGAATCGATGTTTTGATTTTATTTTCAGCACTAGAGTGCTTTGTGCCACATCGCCCCTAATTAACGTAGCGGTCCCTACCTTCGTAAAGATTGCCCTCCAAGATTGTTATAATCGAGTGGATATTAACCGCATCCGTCTGTATTTGCACAATTTTGCACTAACAATTGCAGTGGCAAATAAAATACAATATCTGACATTGGAACGAGTAATTTTTGAGGTAACTTTTTGACGTTTATGCATTTCGCTAGAGCCACTGCAGGCTGCAGGCTTCGCTTCAGACAACGTACACCTCTAAAATGGGGTTTTGGAGGGTGCTAAACAAGGCACTGATTTTATTTACGGTTCGACTTGTTCGTAGGCTGTTCCTATTACAGACGAACACAATGTTCAACTGAAGTAAACATTGGACAAATAATTTCGGAAGTATCAATCTTTTTTGTAGAATTAAAACCTTTTACGGGTAGAAGAACACAGAGACGCAGCACGAGGTCTTCCTACTTTTTGGCATATTCCGATTAACACGGTTTGGTGTTTCCGACTGGTATATCTACATAACATATTTTTCGTTTCAGCTCAGGATTTTTGTTCTTGGTTTGGAAGTATCAATCTTTTTTGTAGAATTAAAACCTTTTATGAGTAGAAGAACACAGTGGCGCAGCACGAGGCCTCCCACTTTTTGGCAAGGATCGGCAAAAATAGGTTTTTTACTTTATGGCGCGGGGAATTTTCCTTACGTCCCTATTTCGAACTGCCTCCCCCACTTCCGAATAGCGTGCTGCGCCGCTCAAAGAACATCTGTTGTTTCTAGGAAGAACATATGCTGTGTTAAACGCTTTTCTAGACTCAGGCCACATCAGAAGAAAATAATTACGTTATCGACCAGGTGTAACCTTTGTATGCAGATTGTTGCGACTATTATAACTGAATTTCAGAGCTGCTTTCGTTTTTATTTCGCCTGAAACTATTCACTATTTGCAGTAATCTTTGTATGCAGATTGTTGCGACTATTATAACTGAATTTCAGAGCTGCTTTCGTTTTTATTTCGCCTGAAACTATTCACTATTATCAAGATTCGATGATGGTCGATTCTGCTGAAGAGCATTCGAAATGCATTATAAAACATGACCCACCCCACCCATGTTGTTGGATCACCATATCTAGACGACGCCCAGGTTTTTGAAACACCGACTTATACCCGACCCAGGTTTTCGACCCGCTTTTTCAAACCATTACTGACTTTCAAACAATTTCATCTGAAAATAGTGATTCGGAAACGTGCATAAGTCAGAAAAATTGGGTCGAAAACATGGGGGTTTGGATGTGGAGGTAAAGCATACTGCACACCAGTGGGGTGAGTCATTATTTAGACCTACTCAGTTGTTGAAAGCCTTGGGGGGAGAGGGGGGGGGGGGTAAGCGCGAAAACGATGGCGATGGCGCCGTACCGCGAGCGTTAATATGGGAAAGCTGTGAGTATCATAATTTTCAGCAGAGTTGACCTTAATCGACTCTTGCTATTATTAATTTATATGCATTGTGTAGTCAACATTCTTCGCTGCAACTTCATTTACAAGTGGAGAAAATATATCAGCGTCGGTTATGCTCATAAGTATTCAGATAAGTTTAAAATAGTTATACCGGCAGTTTCCATTTTGTCCAAACTTTTTATATGCGTTTGTGCTTGAAAGCAAATGATATGCAGTATCCTGTTTGCATTAAATTATCTTTATGGAATAATCGCAGAATAGCAGGTCAACAAGTCAATGACTGGCTCAAGATAAATTCATGCACACACAACGTGGGATTCGATTCGATGCATTTGTTTAATCCCGACAAAGTCAACCCACCGAATACGCCACCTTACTCAACCCACGTTACCCATCCATACTTTTGAGTGGACCCATTACTTGTTTTTACACACCAATGCTTTCCGGAAATACTAAAATTCCTAGAGTAACATGATCAAAACGCAGTGTATTAAACCTTAAATCTAACAAAAACAATGTATATTCATTGAACGAATGAGATTTGCTAGCTTTAGCTGTCGTATTTATATTATAGACATATTGCAGCAATTATTTCGTCAAATCAGGATGTTGAAGTGCATTTTGAGTTCATCGCGGCAAAACTTCGGTCACACGTTATTTCGAATTTATACCAGTACTCACTGGCACAATTTTTCTCTGAAAAAATGCAGACCTTACCTAATACTGGTTTTCCCTTAAAAACTACAACTTTACTATTTTCTTTCCCTCATTCATGTGATATCTTGCTTAAAATTTACTGCTTTGACAAATATTGAAGTGCTTTAGGTGCCTCTTTTGTGGGAGAATTATACCTCATGAACGTGATTCCCACCTCCGGTTCTGTCCAGTGTTTTTCAGATAAAAATCAGCCAAATATTGCTACTACCATCACGAGTGCATAAGGGAAGAGTAGGACACTTCCCAGCACTGAAATCTTGGATGACACAGGCGATTTTAGCCTTATCCTCGTTCGTGGGAAGTTAGAAATTGTGTGCTATTTTAACCGATGGCGTGTATTTCTGGACTGTTCATTACAAAGACAGCAATTTCATTTCAATTTTGTGTAAAATACATATTTTATGTAACGTCGTTCTACAAGTTAACATTTACATAAACGTTCTTTATATTCATAACAAACACATACAAGCAGTATTTTCTAATTTTGTTCAAGTTTGAAGAACTATATTAAAAAGGTATATTTTTTGCATGGTTTTGCATTAAAGTATTAAGCGGGCTAATAAGAGAAACTTTAGTTTGCTATAGCTATATTTTGTTTTCTAGCTTGTTTGTTACCTATATCTTTTCAATAGTTAGTTCAACGTGGGTTCACTGAATATTATAGCCCATCGGTTTGGACAGCAATGAAAATATTATGGTTGTGGATAAAAAAAAATTGTGGGGTGGGGGTTTGAAAAGTTAAAATTAGCATTACAGTGGCTGGAAACTATACAGTACATAGGCGCATCCAGGATTTTTGATTGGAAAGGGTCATTTTTCAAAACATTTGCAGAAAATTAATATAAATTTTTGTGTGAACGACAAAATTCCCTAACAGTAAACCTACTTCAATAAAATTGTTCCTTCTGCCGAGTATAGTGCTTAAACCACAAAAACAAGCGTCGCTGCCTATATATCTAAATACTGCCCTCTACGATGCAATACTCGAGTACTTCAAATACGTGTTTGGGGTGAGGGGGGCACTAAGCACGACGTAGCTTATGGCATCCGCAGAATAGGTGCTCAGTAAATCAGTGAATGGCGCATGGCCAATTGATGGCATACGCTACATGTGTATGACAATTTTTTGAAAAATTCTAGGCATAAATGTGGCATTCACACAAATATGTAAGCGAGTAATAATTTCTGATCACCACATTTGACCAACCGGCTTCGCCACTTCACCCAACTCATTACCTACTCATGCTTTTTTGCGTGGCCCCGCGACTCATTTTTATTTTTTAAGATTTTTGCAAATTCTCGAATTACTAATTAATACTTGATCAAAACGCAGTTTAGTGAATGTTAAATTTATCCAAAAACATTGTATATTGATTGTACGCACCGTATTAACCACCCTTCACTGTCCTACTCATATAGAAATACTTAAGAGCAAATTTTTCTGAGCCATGGAAGTAAATTGAGTTTTGTATTCATCGACACAAACTTCGGAACAAACGTTATGAAGCTAGCACGAACATGAGAAAACTATACCAAATTTGGATTGTAGGTGATGATTACATCCAGTATATAAGTAGGTGGACAACCCGGCGAGAGCCAGGCTAGTTCCGCATTAGTTGGAGTAAACATTGTACAAAACATAATTCTCGTAAACGTACACTAATCCTAAGCCTAAGTCGGGGGGCTGCCGCTCCGCGAACTCCAGACTCTAAACCGTTCTTTTTTCTAACGATATAACCTAATGCCCCTCCGGGTTACCTGGATCATAATTTAGGGTCGCCAATAATTAAAAAATCTGTAATTAATGAGCGAGTAAACTTAAGGTGACCCCGCCAACTATCCTATTTTATATTTTTGCTTAAAATTTGTTACGGACCGCTTTTTGGTCAATTGAAATTCGGCGTAAAACTGTTCCTGAACGCAGCGCTTGCGATTGAAATCTAACGATTTTTTTGTTCGCGAAAATTCAATTAAAATTACCGAACTTTTTGGGAACGAAAATTTATCAATTTTGATTGTGACGTCACTTTTGCATTAAATTTGTTCGCTAACACTGTTACAATCCAAATTTAAATGATAATGCATTATGAAACAGAATTTCTGCAAATTGAAATCGTCAAAGCTAAAATTCTGTTCGAACACAAGGTCTAATTTCTGGCAGTTGAATTTGATTTTGCCAATTTTCGGTTAGCGAAAAACCGAATAAAATTAAGCCATTTTTCCGTAACAAGGGTTTGCGATTCGATATCGGTAATGACAAAATAGGATGGTTGGCGGCTTTAGTTTACTCACGCAAAACAGCTCCTCCATGATGGGGATCATTTATCCAGCTTCTAGATACACAAATAGAGCGTGCTGGATCTGTAGATCCAGATCTTGTGCAACAAATAAGTTTCATTTGACCAGCATTAAAGTCTGAACCATAATAATTAATATCATACGGCGTATCAATGTTGACGTGTCTCTTTATTAGGGGGTTTCTTAGGCGAGTTCTCTATTATAATACTGAAATTTATGAGTAGAAGCATTGGAAACTGGAATGTGCATGTGCACACAATGGGGAATCCTCTTTCATCAATCCATGAACTTGGAAAATTTGTTGGAGTTAGGGACCATGCCCCCTGCCCTCCTTTGGCTACAACATTGGAACAGTACCATTCTTTGTGGGAGGGATGTTTTGTGATATTTAAAATTGTGGGGATACTATCTAACGATCAAGACAATTTCAAAATCTAAAGTGAGCCAATTGAAGTGACATCAGTCATTTATTTATGATGCTATTTATTAGCGATTTATCAGCTATTTATGATGCTATTTTGATGAAAATGCTTTGCATAAACTTATAATTTTTGTACCATTTATGCCGCCGAGCTGAGTTCAAGGGAGCCAAAATCAGCTCTATTTGTTTGATCTGAACAGTTTGATTTGTTTGATTTGGCGAAACTAATTAGGAACTGTAACGTTGTAAAAACATGTAAGTGTCACTGCGAACAAATCGACGCCAGTCATTTTAGCTTGCCAATGCTTTTCGAAGGCTATTTAGAACTTCTGGGGATATATTTTGTTCTGAGCTGTAATAATTGATTTGTAATACTTCTGAAAATTTTTGGTTTAGTTATGATCAAAATAACAATACCATTTTTGGTATTGTTGAATCAATACGACGAACTGAGTTGAATAATACAAAATTTGCCGAAAGCAAGCGATGTAAATCAAATTTGGCAAACATATACTGAGCGGCCGACCCCGGAATTTATTTATGGCTCGACTACACTCTATCGTTAAATTCTCTTTGTTGTCTGAAGCGTTGGTTACTTCGGTGAAATCACGATTTTCCAAATTGTCTACCCCTAGCCCCGCTCTGTAATTGCCTGTATACCCGCTTCACCGAAACCGAAGTAAAAGACCTCAAGATTGTGTAATTTGTCGACAAAAATGCTTTTTACATTTCCATTTCCTTAACGTTATGAATGTTTTAAATAGTCAACTTTGTATATATTTAAAAGTCATATGTACAATATACGTTCACAGTGTTTTATGAGTTGCGATGATAAAATGAACAATTTGTTTCATTTGAAACAGGGATGGGGATGGGCCTAATCTTTTAGACCCAGCCCGGTCCAGCCCGAAATCGGATCGACGTAGGCGCGGCACTGTCCGAAATTATGAAGCGCAGGCCCGAATGAAATCTGAGAAGGCCTGGTACGTCCCAGCCGCAAAAGCCCAACGTAGGTGACATGCTTAAAATATTATATATTTCAATAATTTCATAAAATAATAAATCTAAAAATGTCATTTTCTTTTCGAATCACAAATACTGAACTGTTATTGTGTCTGTCTGTTATTGTATTTAAATGGTATCGTTTTTTAAATTAAAAGCAATTTTAAACTGAATCATTGTAGACTCAGCAGAAAATTTAGTTGCCATATTTCTTTTTCATAACTTGAGACAGAAAAAACACCGCGTTGCATGGTGCGCACAACGATACCTACACAAATAGAAGAATTTGCAATCTCAAAAATTGAAATTAAATTGATATATATAATTTTAGTCCTGTTTTTCCTGGCCTAGTATTTTTCCCTTTCGCCAGGAACATATAGCTGGTGCCAAGCCTCACCTTCATCCAATCTTGAAAATAATTCCATAAAAATATTACGTTATATAGGATGCAACTACAGTCTTTTTCTTTACACCCCATTCCGAAATCGGTCAATTTTGAAAGACACAGTGATAATTTTGATACCATTCGAGTCATAGAGATGAGCTGGTTCAAAAATTACCCATTACGACAAGTTTGAAGGCAAAAAATTTTCCTGTTTTTGACTGGTTTCCCAGTGGTACCCAAAATTTTCGAAAAAAGTTTGGATAAATGTATGACTTTATATTCTATTCTATCCGAACCGCATTGACGAACTGTGTCGAATGGTGGTAGAATCGGTCGAATCAGCCGTCGGATTAAGCAGTTATTATCATTTATGTGAAATCACAAGCCAAAGGCTAAGCCTAAGTCTTAGCCAATCCTAAGTCGTTAACCCATGAACCGATTGTGCTGTTTTTATTGCTATTCGACTCAGCTGGTCAATCTGTTCTAATAGTAAATAGAATTATACATTTATCCAGAAAAAATTGTCGAAAATTTTGGGTATTCATACCATGTTTGGGGAACACAAAAAAATGGGGACCATTGGGAACATAAAAAACAGAAAATAATTTTTGTGTTAGCATTTCCTGAAACAGCTCGTCGAATGGCACCAAAATTATGGTTGTATCTTCAGAATTGACCAATTTCGGCATTGGTGGAGGGGGCCGCTAAAAAAGACTACAACTACTTTCGACTTTAATATTTATACATACCTCGAAATTAACTAATTTTTTTAATACCTTTTCTTACAAAAATAGGCTATTACATGCAAAAATACTGCTAGCGGTACATAAACAGACAGCATGCAGCCAATGTATACCTCATGATACCAGTTGCTAAAAGATTAGGTACGACTTTAAAAAGTAAAAATCTTGATCGATTTTCGACACTATTGATATATTCCCTGAGACGTAAGATTTAGACATACTTTATATAAACCACGCGCGTCGTAGTTTGTATGACAAAGGCGGTTAACAATAAAACAAAATTTTCGTTTAAGAACGATTTTTAGAAAGCATATTAACACTCAGCACATTTTCCATTATCGGCGACGCTGATAAGAATAATCAAATAAGAAAATTTTCGGAGTCTATCAATGCTGAAATTGCCGCGGTACATAATACTGCTGCCTTGCGTAACACTTGTCCGATTATATAACGGACGGCCAAAATATGATGAACACAAGTAACCCTGACGGGCGTTACGTTATAACAGAAAAAAGGACACCTTTGAGCAGGGCCTTCTGGGACGGGAGGTGTAGCACCCCGACTTAACCTTAGTCTTTGTATGTCTCATATAAGAACCTCAACTTACACTTACTGTATCGAAGACGGCATGGCCTGCATTTTAATTGTGCCGTTCACGGTTACTTTATTCACACATGTTTCATATCCACTCTAATATGCAATTTGTACATCGTTGAAGAAACTTTGCGCAACTCTAAGTCGAACCCGGATAGTTAAGTTCCAGCTTGTGACTATAGTCACGGGCAGTTCGGAACTGTTACTTGCTAGCATTTTCGATGCAAACATAGGTGCAATTATAGGGAGGGGGTGGTGTTGACAAATCACTCCACTTTTTGACACTTAAGTAATCGTCCCCCACACTTTTTCGATTGACAAAATTTTTAGTGCTCAGTAATAAACGAACGTGATTATAGAATATATGTTTTTGTCAGTAATTGTCCTCCCCACTTTTTTTTTGGATTTGAGCCAATGGCTGCGAATAACAATACTTTTTTCCGTGCAACCCAAAATCAAAATTGAAAGCTCTAGACTGCAGGTATATTTTTACGTTTCGTTTGCAAGTACCACCATGCACCTCGTAATTTTTGTAGAAACCACTTGTATTTGTGACAAAGCGACACAAATACATCTCATTACATTTCACTTGTACGGCAACATTTGTTCAGTACTATGTCTCTGGCTAAAGCAGTACCGAAAACGCAATATTATCCGTCTACACCGGGCTGCCATATTCAACCTGCCATAAAATAGATATTAAACTGTTTTCCATCATATTTCCATGTACGAGTTCGCAGATTATTCATTGGTAGCTTTGGAAAACAGCCAGGTCACTGGTGTTGGGAAATGGCCGGCTGTTAAGTCAAACTGATCACGGCCGGCCGATAGCTTAAAAGCAGGCTAAAGCCTTGCCGGCCGACCGACAGAACAGCAGCGGGGTGACGACCACTAGCCTATTAAGTCCCATGAAGTTTCCATTATTGCGATACGAATTTAAAAATTCGTAGGCTTCGGCATTTATTCCGAAATTTGTTCAATTTTTACATGGATGTTTTAAGCGTCATACAATGCAACGGTTAAAATGCCAAATTCTACTCCTAATGCAAAACTGTACTGTATTTAGGGCGACCAGTGGTGTTGACGTACATCATTAAACATTGACATTAGCGTAAAAATAAGCATATGTATCGTATATTAGATGACAAGATCTAAATGGCATTAACTATGTTGACAACGCCGGAATTTCTGTTGACAGGCTGGCTGACCGGCGACTTTTTCGGCTGGTATCCAACAGTACTGCTGACCTCTCCAAGATTAATTTTGCAAAACATTTCTGTAATATTTTCTAAAGTAATTGTAACTGTGATATTTGCTACATAGCTTACATGTAAACCTGCAACACTCTTTACGCTGCAATTTATATTACAGTGTAGCAATCATTTGATCTATTCCAACCTGCTGCCAAAAACGGCTTACATTTTAGAACAAAGCCTACAGCGACCGCAGTTATCTTGTAGAAAAATCTGCCGCCTAGGAAGCCGGAATACCAGCCTATCAGGCCGTCCTGAACACTGGACTACTAGGCCGGTCGGAATACTGACCTACTCAGCTTGCCGGAATATCGGCAGCCGGCGGCCATGGCGAAACTGGGACTGCCGGCATCTTTTCCGGCGGGTGCCCAATACTAGGTGCTACACGGTATACAATCCTGTTATGTTGATTAGGTGCTACACGGTATACAATCGTTTTATGTCGGTTATTGGCGATTATATGCATTATATATACACATAAAAAAGTTCCGATAGGTTTCTTTGTTTACTAGCTTCGCAGCAATAAAAGTATAAACTGAGCGACGGGCCAAACTGCTAAATGACGGATTTCGCGACTGTTACCGGGTAGAAAATCGTTAACGGCCGGAAGTAGTCGACCGCCGGACAATGTTTGGACGCCGCGTCAAAGGCCTTCATGACGGTTGCCCAACACTCATTGCCTTTAAGTTAATACTGAAACTGGTAACCCGGTCACTACCATGACCGGATCACCATTTCGCCGTGTGACTACCACGACCAGGACAGTGAGTCACCGGGTCACAACATAGTAACCCAGTTCCATCTCTGGTGTTAACTTTTATATATTTCTTTCTAATGTGATCTTTAATGGAATCTTTAAAACCATGTCCATTTTATCCTAATTAAGTTTAATTATAAGAATTTAATGAAGCAATAAGCTAAATCTTGACAACATTTTAACGCCTGTATTATATTGTCCATGGTACATTGTTTGACAAACTCAAGCCGACGCCAGGTTTGAACCCGGGTTATACGAGCGGCGTACGCAAACCACTGGGCGATCTTGGAACTTTTGCTTGGTTCTTTAAAGTTTCAAACCTAATGAACAACAGCTCACTTACAAACACATAATGAGTAACTAAAATAACGCAGTTAGCAGTCAGTGAGACGGAGCTAAAAACCCAGTTGACAATGTGTGCTGCCCACATTGTTGGACAGTGGGCGCTAAAGGTTTTAGTTAATGCTTTGACTATTTCCAGGCACCACACTATATTAACTTATATAGTACGCCAGCACTCGAAAGAAGAATAAATTTCGTAATCTGGCCAACATTACGAAAAGTTTCAACGATTATTTTCCTTTTTCACGTGTAGTTACACTTCAGAAGATGCTCAAATTTCAAATTACAAAAATTCTCTCATATAGCATAGTTTTCGATCTTACCCAAAGTTAAGCTTATGTCAATGGAAAGCTATAATTCAATCTTAAGGTATATAGTCTTGATGTTCGTTGTAAATTTGTTGCAGCTATTTACCTTAATTACACAATTCATGTTTACGTATTACATGAGTATTTTGCGTCAAGATAATGACAACAATAAACATTCTGGAAATTCCATGTTTCACTCTGTTATGTCTATAAGTTCCACATCAGTGCAGGGGATATAGCGCATCACAAAAAGCATACGTACTTTTGAAATTTTGAAATGTTCGTTTTCATCCGTTATCAAGTACCCATGATGACATGTATGACTTAATTCGTACTGCACCGAATTTTTATTTCATTCTGTCCAGAAAGTGAATATGCAAGCAAATGGACATACTGGAGTGTGTGGTCGCGTACACGGTTCAACTGAAGATAAGTTAAATCCACAGGCCCATTACCGAAATACTGGGGTAATAATAAAGTATACCTATAACACATGTAAATTACAAAAAAAGTTAAATATATAATCAGATAACTTTCATTATCAATATATTATGGAGCCTTATAAATATTTGGAAACTAAAATTTCTCAAATTACTGCATTTCTGTGCAAGTAATGCTCGTAATGCTCATAATTTATTACTGACGGTTCGATAGGCTTCATATATTACCGTAGTCGAGAGGCAGCCGCTATCCTTTCTTGCAAAGTTTAGTTTCAATTCTCAGTTTTTATAAGACATGTCTGTTGAAATCTAGGGTCTGTGAAATAACGATATCGTTTTCCTATTCCTATATACGTAAAAATTAGTTAAGTCCCTTCGCTTAGTTTTAAACTTTAAATTAATATTGAATGGTGCGTGACTAAATATTAAGTTATTGATTTCCAGTGGAATAGTATTACAGTTTTAAGCGCAACGTTCATGATCTATCTAATTTTGTTATCATTATATCTAAAATGGATTAAACATTGCACCCGCTTCCAGGAATATTGTCGTTTGCAATAGCTATTGAATCAGAAAACAAAGCATTACTGTGGCTACCTAAAATCACAATTGGTTGATCAACGTATTCAATGGGTGTCTTGTGAAAACGGAATGGCAGAAATTTCCTGCGATTTGTTTAAGCGGCGATGCTCGTAATGCGAGAAAAATGTCCATTCTAACAAATACAATTTTCAATAGGTATAGCATTCGAATTAACCACGCCTTGCTTTATTATATTTCTTCGCCACGGATACTCAAATAACGAATGTTATTAATAAATATTTGTGCACCGAAGATGGATCATCCCTACTATCTAAAAAGTGTGCGATCCTTTGGTATGATAAATTCAGAAATGTTTGTAGATGGGATAATATGCAATATCCTGTTCTCTTCACTAATCCTGTCGTAATTAACAATAGTTTCCCTTACAAGAAGAGAGCACGGAAGAAGGGGACGTAAAAGCCAATATCGTAAAATTAGATGAAATGGCAGCTGGTAAGAGAGCTAAATATCACAGAGGTGCTGGTATGAAAACAGCTACTGTATTCGGTATAGTTATAGTTTGGTCGAAAATGTGTACTTTATACAATTAAAGACAAAACAAAGTCAGCTCTAGGTGGCATGTTTCACGGGAGACAGGTATTTACCATGACGATTTCGCGATATATAGAAGCTTGGAAACCGATCTTGGCCATGAGCATGGTCATGTTAATCATTCCAAACATTTTGTCTCTCCAGACTTCTTTCATACTAACACTATAGAAGGAGTGCGGGGATTACTGCGTCAGCGCATTGCCAGCACACATGGGGCATTACAAAGTCGTTTTGACCTTCATCCGGCCGAACTTTGCTACAGGTGCAACTGTGGCGATGCAAAAGGAACCGTTTGGGGACATTTACTACGGCACATCAAAGAACATCAAATAGCTAACTGCATTGAATTCCGGATTCTTGCGAGGTTGTGCAGTTATAGCGCATGCATTGTCATTCAGTTGTTTCATACAATGTAGATCTATGTATTTTCTGTATATTTTAGTAAAGCCCGTTATAAGACTCTTTCTTGTTTTTAAGGATCGGTTCATGCCCACATTGCTTGGAATAATTATTGTGTCAATGAACTACTTCAAATACACCATTCAATTTTTCACATAGGTATTCAAATAATCCATGTGGACTATACTCCGTACGACAGATGTTTTTCACGTTTTCTCATATCCTAAAATGTCATGTTAGCCCAGCAATTAACAATATACATTTTTATCCTGCAGCAAATGCTTATCAAATTAATGCACGACGAATTCTAATGTTCCATGTATTGTCCGAGTTGTTATGAAAACTCATGTTGTTACACACTGGAGGTGCAAGAGAGCCAGATTTTCAACTTCTGCTCTTGTTGCTGAACCAAGTCCGGCTTAGTTGTTCCACTGGAGCACCAGGCTCGGTTTAAGTGAGAACATGCTAAACAAACGAACAAAAGAACGACATATAGTTGCTTTTAGAGTTTTTAGTTAAGTGGTGGGCTAGTTGTTTATTATCCCTTTGATACCAGAGTTAATTTGTGTGTTGTGCAATAAATGAGAAACGCTAGTCGGCGACAGGGATCGAACCCGGGTTGCACGGTTGAAAGTTTCGCAAGCTAAGCAATGAGCTATCTAGCAGCCCTGTTCGGTTCTTTAAATAACCTCACAATAACAGCGCACACGCAAACATGATACTACAAACTCAGCAAATACAACACTTCGCCATGTGTGTTTGGTACGTTTGGGCCTAGTGAACATGAAATGGTTATTTAAGCGATAACGTAATGTTTTATTAAGATGCGATCCGAGGTTTTGGTTGTTCTTGCTGTAGGCTAACAATTGTACTATAGATAAGCTTTTATGATTGTGCTTGTTGTTTTATAAAAGAGCTTTTTAAGAGCTTCATTCACAACTTGTCCAAATAAACTAGGCTCGTCGGGGATCGACTTTCTCAGACCGGTCTTAAGCGAAGTCGGGCTCGGCATGGATTGGCTCAAGAGCGGAGCCAGCCAAGGTTAAACCCGAAATTCTCAGCTCTATTACATACTGCACGTTTACAGTCGTGTTTCTGATCGCTCGCTCTGCGATATATGTTAGTGGCTAGTTCATGTGTTGCGTAGCCAGGCAATCTCTGTCTAAATATATAACTGCAATAAAGGTTTTAAGCGTCTGGAAAGTACACTGTAATTTATTCATGAAAAAGTTACAAATTTACACGCCACAATATCAAATTCAATAGAAACTAGAGGTGAAAATTTACGCCATTGCGTCAGAGCTCAAGATCTACTTGTGAGAACCGAGCCGAGCTTACTGCATCTAGAAAACCAGAAATGATATCTCAAAAGCTGTTTTCTAAAACAACAAATATAATTAGAACAAACTGATATATAGTACAATAGTCTGCCAGTAGCAGAGATTACATCGACTAGGCGCATAAAAGCTGCTAAAGAGATTAGGTGTCGAAGGTTTGTCGGCTTAAGGGCATATATGCCGGTACGTGCGGGACCCCGCTCTATGCAGACCGGACCGAAGGCGCGCGTAGAAAAATTTGTGTAAAATTGGCTAGAATTGAGGAAAAATTGTGTCCTGTGGGAGAGTCATCGGTCTGCCTCCTTGAGAGCCTCCCCGTCGATGGACTTCCTCCTCCTCGCGCGACTATCTAATTCCTCCTAAGCCGACAGACCGACACCTCTGTTATTGTATAGACGGTCACGGCGGGAGAGACAAGCTTGTAGAGGGCTTCGTCACGGAAAAATTGTTGAAATATTTAGAAACCCAAAAATTTTCCGATTTTGGCTATAATTTTGACCAGTTTTTTTCCAATTTGCGATAAATTTTTCCTACATGCTCCTATTTTCAGCAATTTTAATTTTCACTCTTTTTTGTCTGATGTAGGTAAATTTCCAAGCTTTCAGCGCAGGGCTGCGAAGTGGCGGAGCCATCAAGGTTGTTAGATTAGGCTTGATGGGAAGAGAGGTCTGACTCATAGAGGGGTCGCCCCTAACATCCTATCGACACCTGTAGGTTATATGTAATTTCTCTGTTGGTGTTTTACTATATTATGTGATCTCCAATACTAGAAAATCCTACGGTCCAATCCGAGCCTGGCTTTGTATCATAAGAGCTTAGTGGATTCGAAAAGAGTTCATGAAGATTTGAATTGAGCCGACTCGGGCTTGTTTACATGAAAATTTAGTTATTTCTTTGCTCTAATACCAATGCTATTCCGAATGGAAATATACTTATCTAGTAAATTTTCGGTTGAATTTTATATTGTATATTTCTATATATATAAATTTCGTTTATGAAACAAAGGCTTTTAACACGTTCTGCTTTTCAATACGTGTCAGGTAAAAGAGTCTATGCATTATCAAATAACCCATATATGCTCGTATAGGCACAATTGGATAAGCGCCGGCCCAGGTAACCCTGATGTTACCCACACATTGGGAATTTTTAGTACAAATTGGCCAATATTTGCAGGGAAAATTGACAAGAATGGATAAGATTGGCAAGTCAGGGGAAAATTGCCAAAAAGTGGGGGAAATGTGGCAAAATTAGACAAACTGTTATTCCCTAAAAATTTCGATAATATACCAACCTTTTAGCGTGGCATCCCCCGTTGACCTGTTGATTCCCCTAGACAGGTAAAAGGCCCATCCTAACCACAAACCTACCTCCGAAGCCAAGGTTATCCGCCTGCAACCTTGGAGATCGTACATGTACAAAATAGGTCTTTATACCGACGAGTTAAATACGCTTATATATATATATATTTTGGTTTTACCAGCAATTTTCTATATTAACACATTGAATGCTGTTTGCCACATTGGCCCAAATAGCATAGCTGACCGAGATAATTCCTAATTCATAAATAGATAAATGCTTACAACTTTTCCAAAATTGTATTGCAAATAAGCCTATATTACCTGCAAAAATGGCAGTTGGTATTTTCCTATGAAGGTTCATTACCGATTTTTTACTCTTATTTTAAGTTTACGTTATAATTAGTTAAATATTCCAAAGCATTTGTTTTCCTTCTGTTAGACCATATTACCTACTACTGCAATCACGCTGGCACGAACTTCTGCTCTTGTTGCTGAACCAAGTCCGGCTCAGTTGTTCCACTGGAACACCAGGCTCGGTTTAAGTGAGAACATGCTAAACAAACGAACAAAAGAATGACATATAGTTGCTTTTAGAGTTTTTAGTTAAGTGGTGGGCTAGTTCTTTATTATCCCTTTGATAGCAGAGTTAATTTGTGTGTTGTGCAATAAATGAGAAACGCTAGTCGGCGACAGGGATCGAACCCGGGTTGTACGGTAGAAAGTTTCGCAAGCTAAGCAATGAGCTCTCTAGCAGCCCCTGTTGGGTTCTATAAATAACCTCACAATAATAACAACGCACACGCAAACATGATACTACAAACTCAGCAAATAGAACACTTCGCCATGTGTGTTTGGTGCGTTTCGGCCTAGTGAACATGAAAGGGTTATTTAAGCGGTAACGTAATGTTTTATTAAGATGCGATCCGAGGTTTTGGTTGTTCTTGCTGTAGGCTGACAATTGTACTATAGATAAGCTGTTATGATTGTGATTGTTGTTTTATAAAAGAGCTTTTTAAGAGCTTCATTCACAACTTATCCAAATAAACTAGACTCGTCGCGGATCGACTTTCTCAGACGGATCTTAGGCTACGGCTCGGCTCTTCTTGAACCAAGTCGGGGTCGGCATAGATTGGCTCAAGACCGGAGCCAGCCAAGGTTAAACCCGAAATTCTCACCTCTATTACATACTGCACGTTTACAGTCGTGTTTCTGATCGCTCGCTCTGCGATATATGTTAGTGGCTAGTTCATGTGTTGCGTAGCCAGGCAATCTCTGTCTAAATATATAACTGCAATAAAGGTTTTCAGCGTTTGGAAAGTACACTGTAATTCATTCATGAAAAAGTTACAAATTTACACGCCCACAATATCAAATTCAATAGAAACTAGAGGTGAAAATTTATGCCATTGGGACAGAGCTTAAGATCAACTTGTGAGAACCGAGTCGAGCTTACTGCATCTAGAAAACCAGAAATGATATCTCAAAAGCTGTTTTCTGAAACAACAAATATAATTAGAACAAACTGATACATAGTACAATAGTCTGCCAGTAGCAGAGATTACATCAACTAGGCGCATAAAAGCTGCTAAAGGATTAGGTGTCGAAGGTTTGTCGGCTTAAGGGCATATATGCCGGTACGTGCTGGACCCCGCCCTCTTCGGACCGGACCGAAGGCGCGCGTAGAAAAATTAGTGTAAAATTGGCTAGAATTGAGGTAACATTGGGTCCTGTGGGAGAGTCACCGGTCTACCTTCTTGAGGGCCTCCCCGTCGATGGACTTCCCCGTCCTCGCGCGACTATCTAATTCCTCCTAAGCCGACAGACCGACACCTCTGTTATTATGTAGACGGTCACGGCGGGGGAGACACGCTTATAGAGGGCTTCGTCACGGAAAAAAATCATGAAATATTTAGAAACTCAAAAACTTTCCGATTTTGGCTATAATTTTTGACCAGTTTTTTTCCAATTTGCGATAAATTTTTCCTACATGCTCCTATTTTTTAGCAATTTTAATTTTCACTCTTTTTTGTCTGATGTAGGTTAATTTCCAAGCTTTCAGCGCAGGGCTGCGAAGTGGCGGAGCCATCAAGGTTGTTAGATTAGGCTTGATGGGAAGAGAGGTCTGACTCATAGAGGGGTCGCCCCTAACATCCTATCGACACCTGTAGGTTATATGTAATTTCTCTGTTGGTGTTTTACTATATTATATGATCTCCAATACTAGAAAATCCTACGGTCTAATCCGAGCCTGGCTTTGTATCGTAAGAGCTTAGTGGATTCGAAAAGAGTTCATGAGCATTTGAATTGAGCCGACTCGGGCTTGTTTACATGAAAATTCAGTTATTTCTTTTCTCTAATACAAATGCTATACCGAACGGAAATATACTTATCTAGTAAATTTTCGGATAAATTTTATATTGTATATTTTTATATATAAATATTGTTTATGAAACAAAGGCTTTTAACACGCTCTGCTTTTCAATACGTGTCAGGTAAAAGAGTCTATGCATTATCAAATAACCCATATATGCTCATATAGGCACAATTGGATAATCGCCGGCCCAGGTAACCCTGATGTTATTCACACATTGCGAATTTTTAGCACACATTGGCCAATATTTTCAGTGAAAATTGACAAGAATGGATAAGAGTGGCAAGTCAGGGGAAAATTGGCAAAAGGTGGGGGAAATGTGGCAAAATTAGACAAACTGTTATTCCCTAAAAAATTCGATAATATACCAACCTTTTAGCGTGGCATCCCGCGTTGACCTGTTGATTCCCCCTAGACAGGTCAAAGGCCCATCCTAACAATAGACCTACCTCCGAAGCCAAGGTTATCCCCCTGCAACCTTGGAGATCGTGCATGTACAAAATACGTCTTTATTCCGACTAGTTAAATACGCTAATATATATAAATTTTGGTTTTACCAGCAGTTTTCTATATTAATACATTGAATGCTGTTTGCCACATTGGCCCATATTGCATAACTGACCGAGATAGTTCCTAATTCATAAACAGATGAATGCTTATAACGTTTCAAAAATTGTGTTGCAAATAAGCATATATTAGCTGCAAAAATGGCAGTTGGCATTTTCCTATGAAGGTTCATTCCCGATTTTTACTCTTATTTTAAGCTTACGTTATAATTAGTTAAATATTCCAAAGCATTTGTTTTCCTTCTGTTAGACCATATTACCTACTACTGCAATCACGCTGGCACGAACTTCTGCTCTTGTTGCTGAACCAAGTCCGGCTCAGTTGTTCCACTGGAACACCAGGCTCGGTTTAAGTGAGAACATGCTAAACAAACGAACAAAAGAATGACATACAGTTGCTTTTGGAGTTTTTAGTTAAGTGGTGGACTAGTTCTTTATTATCCCTTTGATAGAAGAGTTAATTTGTGTGTTGTGCAATAAATGAGAAACGCTAGTCGGCGACAGGGATCGAACCCGGGTTGTACAGTTGAAAGTTTCGCAAGCTAAGCAATGAGCTCTCTAGCAGCCCCTGTTGGGTTCTTTAAATAACCTCACAATAATAACAGCGTACACGCAAACATGATACTACAAACTCAGCAAATAGAACACTTCGCCATGTGTGTTTGGTCCGTTTGGGCCTAGTGAACATGAAAGGGTTATATAAGCGGTAACGTAACGTTTTATTAAGATGCGATCCGAGGTTTTGGTTGTTCTTGCTGTAGGCTGACAATTGTACTATAGATAAGCTGTTATGATTGTGATTGTTGTTTTATAAAAGAGCTTTTTAAGAGCTTCATTCACAACTTATCCAAATAAACTAGGCTCGTCGCGGATAGACTTTCTCAGACGGATCTTAGGCTACGGCTCGGCTCTTCTTGAACCAAGTCGGGGTCGGCATGGATTGGCTCAAGACCGGAGCCAGCCAAGGTTAAACCCGAAATTCTCACCTCTATTACATACTGCACGTTTACAGTCGTGTTTCTGATCGCTCGCTCTGCGATATATGTTAGTGGCTAGTTCATGTGTTGCGTAGCCAGGCAATCTCTGTCTAAATATATAACTGCAATAAAGGTTTTCAGCGTTTGGAAAGTACACTGTAATTCATTCATGAAAAAGTTACAAATTTACACGCCCACAATATCAAATTCAATAGAAACTAGAGGTGAAAACTTACGCCAATGGGTCAGAGCTCAAGATCAACTTGTGAGAACCGAGTCGAGTTTACTGCATCTAGAAAACCAGAAATGATATCTCAAAAGCTGTTTTCTAAAACAACAAATATAATTAGAACAAACTGATATATAGTACAATAGTCTGCCAGTAGCAGAGATTGCATCGACTAGGCGCATAAAAGCTGCTAAAGGATTAGGTGTCAAAGGTTTGTCGGCTTAAGGGCATATATGCCGGTACGTGCTGGACCCCGCCCTCTTTGGACCGGACCGAAGGCGCGCGTAGAAAAATTAGCGTAAAATTGGCTAGAATTGAGGTAACATTGGGTCCTGTGGGAGAGTCGTCGGTCTACCTTCTTGAGGGCCTCCCCGTAGATGGACTTCCCCGTCCTCGCGCGACTATCTAATTCCTCCTAAGCCGACAGACCGACACCTCTGTTATTATGTAGACGGTCACGGCGCGGGAGACACGCTTGTAGAGGGCTTCGTCACGGAAAAAATTCATGAAATATTTAGAAACTCAAAAATTTTCCGATTTTGGCTATAATTATGACCAGTTTTTTCCAATTTGCGATAAATTTTTCCTACATGCTCCTATTTTTTAGCAATTTTAATTTTCACTCTTTTTTGTCTGATGTAGGTTAATTTCCAAGCTTTGAGCGCAGGGCTGGGAAGTGGCGGAGCCATCAAGGTTGTTAGATTAGGCTAGATGGGAAGAGAGGTCTGACTCATAGAGGGGTCGCCCCTAACATCCTATCGACACCTGTAGGTTATATGTAATTTCTCTGTTGGTGTGTTTAATATATTATATTATCTTCAATACTAGAAAATCCTACGGTCTAATCCGAGCCTGGCTTTGTATCGTAAGAGCTTAGTGGATTCGAAAAGAGTTCATGAGGATTTGAATTGGACCGACTCGGGCTTGTTTACATGAAAATTCAGTTATTTCTTTTCTCTAATACAAATGCTATACCAAACGGAAATATACTTATCTAGTAAATTTTCGGATAAATTTTATATTGTATATTTTTATATATAAATATTGTTTATGAAACAAAGGCTTTTAACACGCTCTGCTTTTCAATACGTGTCAGGTAAAAGAGTCTATGCATTATCAAATAACCCATATATGCTCATATAGGCACAATTGGATAATCGCCGGCCCAGGCAACCCTGATGTTATTCACACATTGCGAATCTTTAGCACACATTGGCCAATATTTGCAGTGAAAATTGACAAGAATGGATAAGAGTGGCAAGTCAGGGGAAAATTGGCAAAAGGTGAGGGAAATGTGGCAAAATTAGACAAACTGTTATTCCCTAAAAAATTCGATAATATACCAACCTTTTAGCGTGGCGTCCCGCGTTGACCTGTTGATTCCCCCTAGACAGGTCAAAGGCCCATCCTAACCATAAACCTACCTCCGAAGCCAAGGTTATCCCCCTGCAACCTTGGAGATCGTGCATGTACAAAATACGTCTTTATTCCGACTAGTTAAATACGCTAATATATATAAATTTTGGTTTTACCAGCAGTTTTCTATATTAATACATAGAATGCTGTTTGCCACATTGGCCCATATTGCATAACTGACCGAGATAGTTCCTAATTCATAAATATATAAATGCTTACAACTTTTCCAAAATTGTAATGCAAATAAGACTATATTACCTGCAAAAATGGCAGTTGGTATTTTCCTATGAAGGTTCATTACCGATTTTTTACTCTTATTTTAAGCTTACGTTATAATTAGTTAAATATTCCAAAGCATTTGTTTTCTTTCTATTAGACCAATTTACCTATTACTGCAATCACGCTGGTATGAATTTCTGCTCTTGTTGCTGAACCAAGTCCGGCTCAGTTGTACCACTGGAACACCAGGCTCGGTTTAAGTGAGAACATGCTAAACAAACAAACAAAAGAACGACGTATAGTTGATTTTAGAGTTTTAGTTAAGTGGTGGGCTAGTTCTTTATTATCCCTTTGATACCAGAGTTAATTTGTGTGTTGTGCAATAAATGAGAAACGCTAGTCGGCGACAGGGGTCGAACCCGGGTTGTACGGTTGAAAGTTTCGCAAGCTAAGCAATGAGCTGTCTAGCAGCCCCTGTTCGGTTCTTTAAATAACCTCACAACAATAACAGCGCACACCCAAACATGATACTACAAACTCAACAAATACAACACTTCGCCATGTGTGTTTGGTCCGTTTGGGCCTAGTGAACATGAAAGGGTTATTTAAGCGATAACGTAATGTTTTATTAAGATGCGATCCGAGGTTTTGGTTGTTCTTGCTGTAGGCTGACAATTGTACTATAGATAAGCTTTTATGATTGTGCTTGTTGTTTTATAAAAGAGCTTTTTAAGTGCTTCATTCAAATCTTGTCCAAATAAACTAGGCTCGTCGCGGATCGACTTTCTCAGACGGATCTTAAGCTACGGCTCGGCTCTTCTTGAACCAAGTCGGGCTCGGCATGGATTGGTTCAAGAGCGGAGCCAGCCAAGGTTAAACCGGAAATTCTCAGCTCTATTCCATACTGCACGTTTACAGTCGTGTTTCTGATCGCTCGCTCTGCGATATATGTTAGTGGCTAGTTCTTGTGTTGCGTAACCAGGCAATCTCTGTCTAAATATATAACTACAATAAAGGTTTTCAGCGTTTGGAAAATACACTGTAATTTATTTATGAAAAAGTTACAAATTAACACGCCCACAATATCAAATTCAATAGAAACTAGAGGTGAAAATTTATGCCATTTGGTCAGAGCTCAAGATCAACTTGTGAGAACCGAGTCGAGTTTACTGCATCTAGAAAACCAGAAATGATATCTCAAAAGCTGTTTTCTAAAACAACAAATATAATTAGAACAAACTGATATATAGTACAATAGTCTGCCAGTAGCAGAGATTACATCGACTAGGCGCATAAAAGCAGCTAAAGAGATTAGGTGTCGAAGGTTTGTGGGCTTAAGGGCATATATGCCGGTACGTGCCGGACCCGGCCCTGTTCGGACCGGACCGATGGCGCGCGTAGAAAAATTTGTGTAAAATTGGCTAGAATTGAGGAAAAATTGGGCCCTGTGGGAGAGTCATCGGTCGAGCTCCTTGAGGGCCTCCTCCCCGTCGATGGACTTCCCCCTCCTCGCGCGACTATCTAATTCCTCCTAAGCCGACAGACCGACACCTCAGTTATTATATTGACGGCCACTGCGGGGGAGACACGCTTGTAGAGGGCTTCGTCACGGAAAAATTCTTGAGATATTTAGAAACCCAAAGATTTTCTGATTTTGGCTATAATTTGGAGATATAGGCTATAATTTGGCTATATTGGAGATCGTGCATGTACAAAATACGTCTATTTCCGACGAGTTAAATACGCTAATATATAAATTTTGATTTTACCAGCAATTTTCTATATTAATACATTGAATGCCGTTGGCCACATTGGCCCATATTACATAGCTGGTCGAGGTAATTCCTAATTCATAAATAGATAAATGTTTACAATTTTTCCAAAATTGTGTTGCAAATATGCCTATATTACCTGCAAAAATGGCAGTTGGTATTTTCCTACGAAGGTTCAGTCCCGAGTTTTTACTCTTATTTTAAGTTTACGTTATAATTAGTTAAATATCCCAAAGCATTTGTTTTCTTTCTGTTAGGCCATATTACCTACTGCTGCAATCACGCTGGCATGAACTTCTTCACAAATATCTGGTTTTAATTTTATTATCTATGCGTTATAGTCTGCTTAAAATATTGCAATTTGTGTAAGGTCTCAGTATTACAATTTAATAAAGATATTTGTGATAACTCCATATAATGCTTACACAGTAGTTGGAGCGGAGGAGATTATTTTCTTACATTTTACCTATATGTACAAGTATATGTATGTCACTCAAATCTTTTACCCGGCTTGCCAATTGTATATAGGGACGACAGCCTGAAAGCACAAAACCCAGAATATTTTACCCATTGGTAGGGTAAGCACCAAGTTAACGTAGATCGAATTCAATAACACAGTTATTCGGAACGGGGGATATCGGCAAACGTACGCCAACGCAGATTATGTTCGTAAATCACCGAGCGTACACTCACATTCGCTAAATTGTGATTACCAATAGCAGAATTGTGGACCCGTATTTTTGCACAATTTGGATAGGAATTGTAACATAAGAACAACAATGATTTACGCACCTAAAGTATACCCGCGCTTTAGGATCTCCGATATGATGTGTACTTTTATTCAAGTTCAGTTTGCTTGTTGCTATAGCTATTTGTCATAACATCGTTTAATATATGCGAACGAAATTTTGGAAATACAAAAAATTTCAAGAAAAATATTTTATGCATGAGTTAACTTAAGGTGCGCCCCTACAATCCTTTTCTGTGAGTAGCTTATTGTTGATCGCTTGTTCAATGTACTAACCATCCGTGAACATATAAGAGAACACGAAATTTGCGTTTTGGTCAACGCTAAGAAACAAAATATTGGCCTATTGAAAGATTATTTCTAAAACATAAAGTAGCAGAATAGTCACCATTTGACATTTGAACAAAAAATTTTTATTTTGTAATCGAACGAAAATACCAGCGTTTATTGTTTTAACAGCTACACACCGCATGTAATCTTTGCAAACTAAATGCATTACGTGACGAAAAAAGTCGAACACAAGTTGCCACATTGTGCATTGCGAAACAAAAACATGGCAAATCGGCAAATATGTGCATTGTGTTAGCGCACAGAAATTACCCCGATTTATAATCAGCCGATTATCGTTAGCGAATGGCAATTGTTTATTAAAAATTGCCTATTCCAATGATTAACTGGTTCTCTAACATCGTTTTGTACATAGCGTCAAAAGTGTATGGTAGGGCGATGCTAAAATTTATTTATGCAATAGCAGTCAAACGACTTCCTCAAGTAGTTATGTTTTGGGCGGTATGTTCTGAATGAATTACCTTAAGGTATCGCGTTAGGCACACAGTGAACAAGGGTCCATTATTTTAGAGCATTGAATTCATCATGTGATTGTGTTCATTGTAGTATGTTACAACTGACGTGCAAAGTATATCTGTTATTCTTATTACAATACAATATTTTAATGTTGGTGCCCTTTAGATATCTATTTCGGAAATGTTGTTATAAAAACTCTGCCAAATGATATTACACAATACCTTTGTGGGACATCCTGCGAGGTATATATGTCGTAGGCCAAACACCAATTCAGGCCAGTTGGCAATTGGCCTAGGCCAAACACCAATTGCACTTTGGCCTAGGCCAAATGCCAACTTCACTTGTATTCAAGTTTTCTACAGTAATCAATAATTATACTAATTGCTGTTGGGCATCAATTCTAAAAAGAATGTAAAGAAAATTACTTATTGGATATTGAAGATTAAAAAACATATCCATTGCACTTGATTACAAATAGCCAATCAGCGTATGCTTGGTTATAAATTACACGGTACAGAATGTAAGATGTTAAAAATTATGCTTGCATTACCTGCATTGTGTAACTATGTCTCTGTATTGCATATAACTCTGTTACCCGCTTTTGTTATGTTGCTGTAAAACCTGTTGTTTTTTGTGGAGTTTTTATCGAGTAATTTTAGTAGTCAGTTTTGTCATTATTCTGCCGTCATCGTTAATTCTATACTCAACAAGTAAAAATGAAATTTACTTGGTTTTATATTTTGTGGGTGTCACTAAACCCAAATATGATACTTGTGGTACCCATGGCGGGGGTATCACAATATGGTGAACCCGACAACGGGGAACATGCTCAACGGAAACAGCAACAACATCAACTCTGTCAATATTGTTATTTTTTTTACCAATACCGCCAACATCTTCAGCAAAACCAAAATCAACAACAACAACAACAACCCCGATGTGGAGATTCGCAACAAAAACAAAGTCAACAACTTAAGTGTGTCGAAAAGGTGTTTGCCAGCCTTGAAATGGCCGCAAACTGTTCAACACAACGAGCAAATAAGGGAACCGTAAATCTTTCAAACAAAGTTCTTCGCCCGAAGTGTCCGAAAGTATCAAGATTGTCGAAGATCTTCGGTGCATTGGCTTCAATGACGGCGACAATATGGGCAATGTTAGAAGTTCTTTTGTATAATAGGGTGAAAAACAAAGTTAAAAAAAGAAAAAATCTTATTTCAGAACGTGCGATCGACCAAAAACATTAAAATTTCAGTACACAATGTGTTTTATAGCAATTGTATTTATATGTCGCAGTAGCGGGAATGCTTTGAGGTCTGGTTTTGTTTTTGCATCCTTGCAAGCTAATCTTCCGTACTCCAAGATAACCCTTGGCCTATACTCTTGTAGGCATAGAACTAAATTTAACATTTTAAATTTAGGTTCGCAACATATGACAATGTTGAGGCGCCTGCTCCTGACTGCGGGAGACGTCGAATACAATCCCGGTCCTGCAGCAGTAATAACAGATCATCCTGCGCCGCTAAATATTATTTCTGGACTGCCATTTTCAGACCGGAAAATCACGTTTCAAGCACACGTAGCTAAAATTATGTGTCCAAATGACGTGAGTTCAGTGCTTCAAACTCTGAAACAAAACAAAGAGATTGCGGCAGCATAACATAACATATATGCATTTAGAGTTTTAGATGAGCAAAAGGTCCAACATTCCGATTTTCTTGATGATGGCGAGTTTGGTGCAGGTGCACGTCTGCTGCGCGTTTTAGACGTTTCGAATGCTCAGAACGTCATAGTCGTGGTGATGCGCTGGTATGGCGGTGTGCACCTTGACTCTGATCGTTTTGGTTATATAAACGCTGCAGCAACACGCATCTTGCAAGATAATGCATTTATTCAAAACAAAAAAGTCAAATTGCCACAAAATCAGCGCAATAAAAACAAAAAATCTTTAAAAAATCGTCATCATCGGAAGACCAGGAGTAAAACCTCACAAAAAATTACAAATGAACGCTCAAAAAAGAAAATAAATGAAATTAGACTTGATGATATTTTGAAGACGGAAAATGCACAAAAAAATTCGAGCAAGCCTGTGACCAAGAACACAGTCATTTATGACATTTCAGACCCAAAAGCGATCACCAACAAGGACCAAGCTCAATATTATGTCAAAACTAGCATGAACACAGGAACTACTGCTGGCAGAACAAAGAAGCATCATGCTCAATTTTCAAAAGCGAATGCGGTCATTAATAACAAGCAACGCTTACAATTGATTTTTCTAACTGCCTTGTTTATGATGATGGCGTACTTTTGCAGAGGGTGTGATGCTTCAATGATTCATAATTGTAATATTGTCGGTGATCACACATCAATAGATTTTTCAAGCATCGTGGTATACAAAGTTTCAATGCTAAACACCACATTATTTACACTTTTAAATGAACGTCACGCGAATAGTTTAAGAATACTACTTATTATTGCCGGCATTGAACAAAACCCAGGCCCTCTTACCAACAGGACCGCTCTTAATTTAGAAAATTTTGAAAAAGAAGTTTTCTGTAAGGCACTACAAATGATTAATGAGGAAGATGTAGATTTTACATTGCCGGAAACCAAACGGTTAGCGGTCGTTAAAATGGCTGTGCAGTTGGCACAAAACAAGGTACAGGAAGGTGCCACAACTAGTTCTCAGTCAAACGATCATTTGCCTAAATTGCCTGATTTTTACGAAAAAGACACAAAAATTTGGTTCACACAGATTGAACCGCTTTTAGAAGGAAAATCTGAAAACATCAAAAGGAATAGTCTTCTGAGAGCTTTGCCAACAAATGTGCTGAATGATTGTCGGTTTAAAACAAGTGATGATTATGATAGCATTAAAGAATGCATTTTAAAGTTTTACGGCCTGAGCAAAGAAAAATTACTAAAAAACCTATTAGCGGAACAAACGTTGGGCGACCGCAAACCTTCAGTTGTTTTACGTCAGTTACAGCGCTTGGCCCCGAACAATTCGGATCTCGTTAAATGGCGATTCTTAGACATTTTGCCAGAAAACGTTCGTATTGCATTAGCAGTAGTAGAAGATATGGGGATAGAAAAATTGGCAGATTTAGCAGACAAAATTTTAGAACATACAAAACCAACCAGTTCGGTTGCGAGTGTGAATCCAACGCATTCTGATAGTTGCGCGCATAAAATAGATGAGCTTACCAATACTGTAGCTCAATTAACTAAATCAATGCAGAAAATGCGGTGGTCAACCGACCGGATAAATAATGATCGTACAAGACCAAATTTTAGAAACTTCAATAGGTCCAGGCAGCTGAGCCGTGGCAACAGTTCAGACCATAGGAATTTTACAAGACACCGGTCTCAATCATCTGAAAACAGATACAAACCTGAAGGCGGATGGTGTTGGTACCATCATAATTCCCGCAGGGATGCTCATAAATGCGTTCAACTTTCACAAAAAATTTTGTACCAAAAAGGGGAAACGAAAAAGCTCCGCCGGCTGCGCGGCTAACGGCGGAGTGAGTACAATTAGAATAGCCGCAACCACTGTAGGCAATTTTTTGGTCGATAGTGGAGCATCCAAAAGTTTCTTACCGAAATGTTTTGCAAAAACAATATAAAAAATCAAGAGGAATCGTTTTTTGCGGCAAACGGATCCCTTGTAAACACATACGGTACAAAAACTATAACTTTTTTAATAAAAGATTTCAATGAGCAATATGCTTGGAAATTCATAATTGCAGATGTAACACAGCCCATTTTGGGATACGATTTTCTCAATTATCACAACTTGACATTAGATTGTCGTTTACACAGGTTAATAAAGTCTTGTCAGGAACGATTGACAAGCTCAAAAGATTCAACAAAAAGTGAGTCAGATTCACATTCAAACACTATTAATGCAATATTTAATAACGGAGTTTATTATTCAACAGAAACAGTTTTGAATAGTTATGAAGAACTTTTTGAAAATTTGTCCACGGGAAGCAAGTTAAGACATCCCGTCCAACACTATATAGTAACGACGGGCGCTCCCGTTTTTGCTCGACCTCGGCGTTTATTTGGGGAAAAACTAAGAATAGCGAAAGAGTTGTTTTTAAAACTAGAAAAGCAAGGTATAGTCTACCGAGCAGAGTCACCCTGGGCATCACCTTTGCACGTGGCGCCTAAAAATGACAATAAAAATCCCTGGCGTCCCTGTGGTGACTATAGGGCGTTAAATACAGTCACAACTCCTGATAGGTATCCTATGCCAAACCTTGTTGACATCACTAACAATTTGCAAAATTGCTCTGTTTTTTCAAAACTTGATTTGGTTACTGCGTATCATCAAATACCTATAGCGGAAGTTGATCAACTTAAAACAGCAATAACCACCCCATTTGGGTTATTTATCTATCGCCGTATACCTTTCGGTTTGAGAAATGCAGCCCAGACATTTCAACGTCTGGTGGACACGATTTTAAAAGACCTGCCTTTTGCTAAAGCATACATAGATGATATATATATTAATTGCAAGTTCAACTATTTATGAACATCAACAACACTTAAAAATAGTGCTAGATAGGTTAAAAAATAACGGATTGCGACTGAAACGGGAAAAATGTGAATTCTTCCTAAGAAAAACAACTGTCATTGGCGTTGAATTAAGCCAAGAAGGTTATCGCCCAATAGCAAATAAAGGCAATAATCGACTTTGAAAAACCAAATAATGTTAAAGGAGTGAAGCGTTTCTTAGGAATGGCTGGATTTTATCACCGATTTGTTCCACACTTTTCTGAAATAGCTGCCCCACTCACTGATATAACAAGAAACGCTAAAGAAAAATAAAACTCCTATTATTTGGAATGAGGTTGCCAACCAAGCATTTTCGAAACTTAAAGACGCACTGCAAAAAATGTGTGATTTTGTCATTTCCAAATGAATCGGCTACCATAGAATTAACAACGGACGCATCAAAATTAGCTGCTGGCGCGGTTTTGCATCAAATCATCAACAATAAAAAGTTTCCATTGGCCTTTTATTCAAAAAAGTTTACAGACCTTGAAACTAAAAAACCTGCTTTTGATCGTGAACTATTAGCAATATATCTAGCGCTAAAAAATTTTACATGGCTTCTTGGAATTCACTTTACAGTAAAATCAGATCATAAACCATTGGTGCATGCTTTACGGATGAAAACGCCAACGCCAAAGCAAGCACGATGGCTTTCATACATTTCGGAATTTAACTGCAACATTGAATATGTTTCCGGTTCCGAGAAGATTGTAGCCGATGCATTGTCGCGATCAATTTCACAGATTTCAGACCTCACTGATGATGATTGGGCTGATGCACAAAAGGCTGATAAGGATTTGACACAATTTTTCGAAAATACAAATTTACCACTAAAACACGCGAAATTGATGGTAAAGAAATTATCTGCGACGGAAAGTCAGCGGCATTTCGACCATATGTTCCACAGTCTTTTCGACGCACATTATTTAATCAAATTCACAACCTGGCTCATCTTGGCCCAAACGCCACTTTGCGTATAATTGCTCAAAGGTATGTTTGGCCCAACATGAACAAGGATGTGCGGATTTGGGCTAAATGCTGCGCACTTTGCCAGGCAGCTAAAGTAACACGTCACACAAAAGCACCGGTTGGTCAAATACCAACTAGTGCTAGATTACACACAATTCATGTAGATTTAGTTGGACCTTTATCACCGTCAGATGGTTACACCTACATGGTTACAATAATAGACCGTTTCACTCGCTGGGTCGAAGTCGTTCCGGTCGCCGATATGTCTGCTGAAACAGTAGCAAGCGCCTTAATTCATTCATGGGTCAGTTGTTTCGGTATACCCCGTGTCTTAATATCAGACCGAGGAGCCCAGTTTGAGTCTAGTCTATGGAGTGAACTGATGAGTCAACTCGGCATTGTTCGAAAACGAACAACTGCCTATCATCCGGCTTGTAATAGAGCCATAGAACGGTTCCACCGCACACTAAAAACTCGCTCAGGAGTCACTGCAAAAATAATCAGTGGTCTCGTTCATTACCATTAGTTCTTTAAATATAATTTATCCCTTTAACACATATAATTGCTGTACCAAATATAATTTATCCCTTTAACACATATAATTGCTGTAGCAAATATAATTTATCCCTTTAACACATATAATTGCTGTAGCAAATATAATTTATCCCTTTAACACATATAATTGCTGTAGTACAACTTAGTGCAGTATATACTGAGTTCGTTGCGTAGCGTAGGTTTGGATGATTGATGCTATTGCTCATGTTGTGAGGAGCCTTAAGGAATCGAGCAACGGGGTTGCATAGCTCAGTGCTCAGCCAGCGCAACTGTAGCACAGACAAATCGGATTCAATTCATCCCGCCGGAAACAGTTCAACGATAGTTAAAATGGAAACTTACGCATGAAGTCAGGGGTTAATATAAGTCTGTTTTACGATTTGTATCGTTCAACATTTTATGAACGAGATATAGCTGATAAATTGTCTAAGTATAGGAGATTAAACCTTAAACGCTACAATAAAATTTATGTAGCGTGCAGTGTTTGACAAACGCTAGTGTAGCCTACGTGGTCCTAGGGGTGTTTAGTCCCACCGTAGATTACACACGAACTATACCGAATATTTACGCAAAATTCACCAAGATATCCAATGCTTTATTTCTTACCTTTAAGACCTTAATGTGTCACCACTTATAACAAACTCGTTTATTTCTGTCAGTACAACACAATTCAGATAATACACATATAAACACATAAACGGCTGAACCGTACTCACCTTGGTCGCGCAGCTTCTGAGGCCGACTGAGGCCTTGATCTAACTGCGCAACCACTTAAATAACTTTTCTAAGCCCGATTTCTTGGAACTCAAAAGAATCCTATTTCTGAAATCTCCCTAACCCGTTAGATTTTAATATAATTGCTGCCAACCGGGTTACGAATTCATAGAATTGAAAAATTCGCTCTCTAACATAAATTTAAATTTCTGCGTTACAGAACCCCTTCTTATGAAATTCTTGGAATCCCTAACTCAAAACAATTTTCGTGAAAATCCAGCAGAAATACATTTACATTTCCGCTAATGTAAGTGTAATAGCTAAGGCACCCAGGGGCTACACTCAAATCCGATAGGTACCTAAACTATAGCCCAAGCACACAAATTGTAAAATTTTAAGCTGTTTTACACTCTCTTAAAGTTATAATTATCAAAAATTTAATATAATCTTATTACCAGAAATGATCGAGGGGTTGAGGTCCGTAACTTCTTAAAGGGTGGGTCAATTGAAGCCAAATTTGGTATTGGCAATCTAGAGTGTGCCCTATGGCGTTTGGCATCAAAATCCGCATATGCCCAAACCATCCCCCATGTCCGGATTTGTATGAATTTCTGCTATAGATACAATATGCTGAGAACTTTGGTATTTTCAAAACAACAAATCTTTTAAGATATTTATACACACGGCACAAAATATAATATATACAATACACGTCACATTATTATTATACATATTTTCTATATCATACTCATACAATTCTTACAAACACAAACAGTAAATAGATTCACACGTGTTTGTATAATATATGCTATTTACTACAATACACACGGGTAAACAACACAACACGTTCTACAAACATAGCACACTGTATAAGCACTAAGATGACGCAACTACATTTAAGTTCCCACTACACTTTATAAAAAATACAAATTAGCTCATGTGAAGTGAAGTTAAGGGCTTCGGCCCGTCGTGTTTGGGGTTCAGGACTTAATACGTCCCCCGGCTTCACATGATTGAATTTGTTCTCAAGGCAACACATCGTTACACTAGCAGGCACCGAGATCGAATCCCCGATCATATTGTAAGTGGCGTAGGCAAACCACTGAGTTGTCTAGTAACTGTTGCTTGGTATTTCACATAGCCTCGCCTAGGGAGCGAATAACAACACACATACCAACGTAAACCTATATTATGCGACAAATGACAACACTTTACAATCTACGCTGATATTATTTGCGGACAATGGGCGATATAGAGTCAAACTGATTATATAACAGTTATGAGCCGATGATAAAGAGGATATTTGTGTGATAAAATATTTTCAAACAACTAAAAGTATATACCTTATGATCTAATGTTTTTGGAACATCGTACGCTTCTCGAAATTCCAATATTTTATCTTTGCTGTAGCTGTGAAACTGTTGGCCAGGGTTCGGTTCCAAATCATCACAGAATGTATGATAATTATTCAGCTCAACCGTGTTAATAGTGTTGCTGTGCTTGTGATAACGGGAATTTGAAACGAGTGCCAATTTCTCAACGCCTGGTCCAACATAGCCATGTTTCCATGCTGTTTGACGGTCGCTTTGTTCGGTGCTTTGTTCGGTCGCTTTGTTGCTGTGCTTGTGACAACGGGAATTTGAAACGAGTGCCAATTTCTCAACGCCTGGTCCAACATAGCCATGTTTCCATGCTGTTTGACGGTCGCTTTGTTCGGTGCTTTGTTCGGTCGCTTTGTTGCTGTGCTTGTGACAACGGGAATTTGAAACGAGTGCCAATTTCTCAACGCCTGGTCCAACATAGCCATGTTTCCATGCTGTTTGACGGTCGCTTTGTTCGGTGCTTTGTTCGGTCGCTTTGTTGCTGTGCTTGTGACAACGGGAATTTGAAACGAGTGCCAATTTCTCAACGCCTGGTCCAACATAGCCATGTTTCCATGCTGTTTGACGGTCGCTTTGTTCGGTGTCCCTTGATCGAGCGAGTGCAAGTTTTGATACGTTTGGAAGCGAAAAAAGGCGACGACTTTCTTCGAAGACTTCGGATACCTATTAAATGAAAAAATTATGCTTATTAACCATAGGTGTGGAAGATCTATCAGTTTAGGATGGGCTAGCCGGCGTCGAGGGGAAGGGTTGCGGAGGTTATCAAGGGGGTAAACATCTGAAGTGTTTAAGACGTCCAAATTATCCCCACCAACTTTTGCCTATTTTAAATACATTTCTCTAAATTTCTGTTATTTTGCAACAATTTTACGTCAATTTTTACCACTTTTTCCGTGTTTTTTGCCAATTTTCCCCAAAATTACTCGCTCGCAGGGTGTAAATGTGGTTTGGGTTGTCCGATCCTTAGGAGGCAAATCCCTTACCTCCCTCATCGACATCTGTGTTTTAAACTGAATATATTAAAACATTTTATTATGCGATTCAACATACGTTTAAGTTAAAACCTTTTATAAAAACATTGTCACGGAAGTTTAAATTCAAAAATTACTCTCGATTTAAATAAGTCCCAGGGAATTTAGAAAATTATTTTGCAATTTATGAATCTAAGTTTCTTTTTCTAATTTATAAATCTAAGTTTCTTTTTCTGATTAATGAATCTAAGTTTCTTTTTCTAATTTATGAATCTAAGTTTATTTTTCTAATTTATGAATCTAAGTTTCTTTTTCTAATTTATGAATCTAAGTTTATTTTTCTAATTTATGAATCTAAGTTTCTTTTTCTAATTTATGAATCTAAGTTTATTTTTCTAATTTATGAATCTAAGTTTCTGAATTCTTATGAATCTCTAAGTACGTACAGTGAATTCGAAAAAATTGATAACATTAAGCTAAACCGTTCAAGAAAATGTCACTGAATTACCGATCTCATATTGGGTCGATACCAGAGATGGTACCGAGTCACCGGGTCGCTAGGTCATTTCAGATCCTATCTGTGACCGTGTCACCGGGTTACGGTGCGTGACCCGGTACTGACGTGGCCTTATTCAGAAGCCAAACGCCCCTTTCTTCTACACTGTTTTCAGGACAACAGAGTAGTCACTCTTCTTCTGTCGATATCGGCTTCTGCCTTATTCTTTGTCTGCTCTGCTCTTCCGCTGAGAGACTGTGGAAACTCAAGAACATGTAAGTCAAAATCTTGGACGGCCATTGCTCTAAATTCGGACTAAGAATATGACCAGAATGGGCAGAAGGTTGGTAAAATTTTGTTGGACTGATTTGTAAAACACGTTCATGCGTTGAAGCATAAAAACAGGATTTTAGCCGCTGGACAACTGATGTGTTCATTTCACATCGGTTTTATATACAAGTACTTCCAAGTTGCTTGTAATTTGTGAACAAAGCGGCTTCACATCACAACAAATCTATTTTCAAGATACAACCAATTGGCTTATGTTTAACTTGAACACCTACCTAATTTTGTCCAGGACTCTGGCTAAAACAGAAGTGTGCTCTGCTAAATTTTTTACCCACAAGTACCAACGAAAATCGGAGCGAGGTTCAAGGCTACTTGACCCATACGCGCGACCTCAGAGGATACTTTCAAGTCCGCAAAGCTCACAATTTGTTAACCTATATAGTGAGGTTAGTAAGTTTATCATTACTGATTTTACTATTAATATTTATTTAGATTCATTATTGTAAGTTATTTGCCACGAGCTTTCACACCCAGGCTGCACGACGAAGAAACTGACTCACTTTCATTACTTCACCAATTTTCGCGAGCACCTGCGGTCTCAAAATATTTTGCACGCGCACACCTCTGGCTGGCGGGTACCCTTTAGTACGCAGAATCCGGGGTTAAGAGGTCCTACCGAAAACGCAATTGTATAATCCATCTGCAAAATGGTTTGCCAAGCATATATTCTGCAGTTTTTTAACACCAATTCTTTCACGAATTCGCAAAAATATTACACTTTGGCTGCTTTAGAAATTGCCCTGTCACTAAAGCAATACCATAACCGGATCACCGTGTAATCGGGTCACCGGATTGTTACCATTACAGGTTCACCGGGTCCCGGGGTACTACCATGGCCTATTCGCGGTGTCACAATATGATGTACCGGTTCTATGTCTGGTCGATACATAGGCGTAACCACGATGTAAAAAGTGGTGTTGGAGTTTAGTGAGGCGTCCGAACTAAATTATAAAATTACCACTAGCCGGATATTTTGGAGTAGGATGTATAGTACCATTGTGCAATGTAAAGATGATAGCTAATTAATAAAACGGGGGTCAAAGATTTAGACGGACCACACATAACGAAAACCGGGACTCCGGCACGGTACGGGGCACGGAACTCCGTTACCCACGTAGCAGTTATGTCCGGGGATGGGACAAGTATATAAATTAATATCGTTTGTTTGACACAACATAACTCCGGGGTAAAAATGATAAAACCGAGTGTCATAAAATATAGTTACCGGTAATAAAATGCATATATTTATATGCCGAAACATGCGGTAAGCTATAAATATATATCTTTCCCGATTTCTACATCAAAGGATCCTATTAATGCTTTCAGTATTTTATACGATGCCTGAGATCATGTCCATATATAATAAACCCGGGCCTAAACTTTCCGTAGAAACAAAAATCTACAAGCTGAAAATTTGCAATTGAAAATTGGATTTTACAATGTCAATTTATATAAAATACGTTTAATTTGTAAATTTCTGTTGATTCGACAGTTCAAAACATTCCGAAGTATATACTGATCAGTTTATAATAGTTAATTCGTGACGTTGACGTAATTTAGTTAGCTCAGTGGTAACATCTTTGAAAACAATATCAAAATCTGAATGTTTAGCTCTGGACAAATTTTGTAAGAATATCCATTAAAACAAAAAATACCACTCCAAGAAACCACTTTTATCAAAGCATTCATAGAGCAGAAATTGAGGAAATAGTCTAAATATCGAAATATCTATTTATGTAAGTAAAGGAGGTAAAGTGAAACTCAACTAACCACATCAGTAGGAATACCACAGTTTTTCATGTAAACAAACCCAACGCCCTCAATTGCTTTCCATATTGCTTCACTCTTGGCCTCGACATCGTTTTGGCAGTCAACTATCGGAATCATAAAGATTTATTGACAGATATGCTCAAAATATATGTATATATATTTTAATGACATAAAACATAAATTTATGACACTCATACTCAGCTTCATGGTTAAATTAATCTAAGTTAGCTCGGGCCTCGGGATTGGGGTAACTAGATGCTTACATTGGGTGCCACTCTATAATGATCCATAATGACTGAAACAATATCGGTGACCCGATTTGTAAAGCTCTACTAGAATCATTGCAACATTATACACGACGATCTGGGCTTAGCATAACATTGGACGATATCATGTTTCTTACTAGTTACAAGATGGCTTGTACAACTGTGGTGTACTTGCGAATATTTCCTTGTATGTTCTGAAATCTCAATGTCCTATGAGAAGCATAGCTGTTGGATCTTTCTTATTTACTACGAAGATTTTTTTTACAATGAAGACGCAGACCAAAATATTAAAAACAAAACTGGAATAGTAACAATGAAATTTGGAACGATCTTATCTAACGAATGTAGGTTATTTCGCTACAAAAAGTTTATCTTTATAAACTCTTATCGAATCTGAACCCTGTGTGATGTTAATAGCATGCCATATCTCCAGTCATAATTAGAAGCGCACTAGCCATATACTCCAGCAGGTGAATACAACAACGTTAGATGGATCGACCGCTGGGAGTGTTCAACCCTAGTTGTTCTCAAACATATATATGAAGACACATATGCCCAGAACTTATACCGTGGGTGTTGGCGGGGGACGGTGTGTGAGGTTAGTCCCCAATAGGACGGTCCTTCCCTAAAGCCAATGCTACCTACCCTACCGCCACACCCAGCACACACCCCGCCGGAGGTTCCACACTCCCTCCCCTACCCCTGCCTCCGTTTCGGACCCCCGCAAAAAAGACGCACGGAAAATTTTAGCGCCAATAGGCAAAATAGGGTGCAAATTGGCAAATAATCTAAGCCGACGGACCTTCGGCATCTCTGATTTATACATACCGATGCTTATACCGTCCTTGCTATTGCTGGAAATACAACTGCTGAAAAATTAAGCCAAACCTATAAATGCGTGCCTAAATTTTAGGTAATGCAATGAAATTTTGCAAATTGTTACAGGATAATAAATGTTCATTAGGGATCAGCCGAAGTTACTAGGCACAAATACATTGATTGTCAGGCGGTTGTTGGCACCACCTGCGTAGCTTAACATATCACAAATACGACGGCTGATCTATTACCGCTGCGCAAACATTCCTGCCGTGATTTCAGGTTGCATTGACGAGCCCGGTCACATGATCGTCTTTTGATACAAATGACTACATGTACATCGCAAGCGCCGGACAACTGGCTTGTCGACTCAAGCGACACAAGACTCAGATCAACCAGCCACGTGACATATCAACATGCGACAAATGCAACGGCTGATCCATTACCGCTGCGCAAATATTCCTGCCGTGATTGCAAGTGGCATTGACGAGCCCGGTCACATCATCGTGTTACGACACAAATGATAATATGTCCATCGCAAGCGCCGGACAACTCGCGCGTCCACTCAAGCAATACAAGACTGAAGACTCAGATCAACCAGCCACGTGACACATCAACATGCGACAAATGCAACGGCTGATCCATTACCGCTGACCAAACATTCATGCCGTGATTGCAAGTTGCATTGACGAGGCCGGTCACATCATCGTGTTACGATACAAATGACATGTCCATCGCAAGCGCCGGACAACTCGCGTGTCAACTTAAGCAATACAAGACTGAAGACTAAGATCAACCAGCCACGTGACACATCAACATGCGACAAATGCAACGGCTGATCCATTACCGCTGACCAAACATTCATGCCGTGATTGCAAGTTGCATTGACGAGGCCGGTCACATCATCGTGTTACGATACAAATGACATGTCCATCGCAAGCGCCGGACAACTCGCGTGTCAACTTAAGCAATACAAGACTGAAGACTAAGATCAACCAGCCACGTGACACATCAACATGCAACAAATGCAACGGCTGATCCATTACCGCTGACCAAACATTCATGCCGTGATGGCAAGTTGCATTGACGAGGCTGGTCACATCATCGTGTTACAATACAAATGACATGTCCATCGCAAGCGCCAGACAACTGGCGTGTCAACTTAAGCAATACAAGACTGAAGACTAAGATCAACCAGTCACGTGACACATCAACATGCAACAAATGCAACGGCTGATCCATTACCGCTGACCAAACATTCATGCCGTGATTGCAAGTTGCATTGACGAGGCCGGTCACATCATCGTGTTACGATACAAATGACATGTCCATCGCAAGCGCCGGACAACTGGCGTGTCAACTTAAGCAATACAAGACTGAAGACTAAGATCAACCAGCCACGTGACACATCAACATGCGACAAATGCAACGGCTGATCCATTACCGCTGCGCAAACATTCCTACCGTGATTGCAAGCTGCATTGACGAGTGCGACCACATCTTCGTCTTATGCTACAAATGACTAGCTTATACCGGTTTAACCATCTTTGTGGCAATATAAATATGTATATCGTTGTAGTAGTTTACCGTAATGGACGGAGTGCATGTGCAAAATAGGAATGACTTACTGAACTCAAGTTAACACAGGTGTCAGTTTGAAATCGCAAATATAATCTGGCACAGATCATGCATACCATCATGTCGAAGAGAGCTACAGTCTAGGAAAGCCGTGTCGATTGGGTACTGCGTTTACAAACTTAGATATTGTATAACATTCAAAATACATTTTGGTGAATCAGTGTAATCCCATTAGCATAGCCCATCACAGCCTTGTTAAACCGCGGAAATCAACTTGGAATAGCAACGCATCAGTGTAGTAGCATTATACGATCAACTGAAATTATTCAACAATGTCACTGCTCGATTTTAGGCTATTCAGGGAAGGTGTTTCAAGTACCATCGCTTGAACTTCAAGAACTTACACTTCAGCTCGATCTGGCCCGGCCCGACCCGACTGTCATTTTTAGCTGTACAACCACGCAGCAACGCAAATGATTTCTGCTGGATTTTAGGCTATTCAGGGAAGATGTTTCAAGTACCATCGCTTGAACGTCAAGAACTTAGACTTCAGCTCGATCTGGCCCGGCCCGGCCCGACTATCATTTTTAGCTGTACAACCACGCAGCAACGCAAATGATTTCTGCTGGATTTTAGGCTATTCAGGGAAGATGTTTCAAGTACCATCGCTTGAACTTCAAGAACTTAGACTTCTGCTCGATCTGGCCCGGCCCGACCCGACTATCATTTTTAGCTGTACAACCACGCAGCAACGCAAATGATTTCTGCTGGATTTTAGGATATTCAGGGAAGGTGTTTCAAGTACCATCGCTTGAACTTCAAGAACTTAGACTTCAGCTCGATCTGGCCCGGCCCGACCCGACTGTCATTTTTAGCTGTACAACCACGCAGCAACGCACATGATTTCTGCTGGATTTTAGGATCTTCAGGGAAGGTGTTTCAAGTACCATTGCTTGAACTTCAAGAACTTACACTTCAACTAGATCTGGCCCGGCCCGACCCGACTATCGTTTTTAGCTGTACAACCACGCAGCAACGCAAATGATTTCTACATAGCACGTGCGCTTTAGCAGAACACGATTGTTTTTTATGCAACTGCTATGAAACACAATATGTAAACTCGCATTATACTATAAAAAAAAATTAAGTTAAAATCAACCATCAACACGATAACCATCAGTTAAACTTTACGTTGTTAAACGTACAACATAGAGTAAAGAAAAACTTTAAGTAAAAACGCAGTCGGGAAATAAACAAAAAAAACTTTTCTTCCTAACAACCCCTGGAAAAACGATTATTTCTACAAACACATCATGTCGGCTTTGATGAGCGCAGCGCAGCGAAAATTTTACTGGTCTTCTAAACAACACAGGCGCAGAATACTCTTTGTTGAACATTGTGAGTAAAAGCTTGCGGATATATTAGTGATTCTTTTGTAGATGCGTGAATACTAGCAGCAACTCCAACTCAGGGTGCAGACGCAGGGCAGGAATCTACCGAAAAGTGGGAGGAGGGCACGCCAAAGGTCTGTGGAGCACTTACCTTAGCAGATTGTGGAAATGCCTTCTGAGAAAGTTGGCAATGTCCGCCCCGCCCGCAACATCGATTTAGAGCCCCTCTGGTTGGGGATATGAGAATTTAGGATTCATTGGTTGCTTAGGTTCATTCAAGCTTGAATTCAGAACAAATTCTTTTCAAATGTAATCAATAGAACCTGAGTTTTCTAGCTATTGAACGTGAGAGTACTTTTTGACTCAGTCGATCATCAGCTGAGGCGGTTTCGTTAGAGTTTATTTGTAAATACTAGAAGATAAGTTTTATATGTTTATAATATTCTTTTTCGGTAATTTTAATACCCGATGTTTTAATTCTGTGCACTTTATTACTTTTAATCATTTTAAACTATTTTGAACATCGAACTATTCACTACGATTCTTCGGTTCATTAGATTATGAACCCTGGCAAGTTACTTCCTGGATATTTCGGTCCTGAATGTTCAACTCTTGCATTATTTTGCAACATATATACATATCATACACGCTGTCGCTCCTGGTCTCTGAGCGGTGTAGCCGGGGTCGACGGGAGGGTCGTCTCAGGGGGCGATGGGTAGAGGCCCTTGGGGGGATTGTTAGTGGGGCTGGCGACGAAATGTTGACGTATACCAGGGCGTAGGGCTGGAGGCGGGGTGTGATGCATCAGGAAGGGGGTAGCATATCCATAACCACTGCTTCGGCATGTATAATACATATCATATCTATCTTCGCAATGCATGCACTTATGTAA